>OVAN01003771.1:0-27902 GCA_900406275.1 Anastatica hierochuntica
AATCCTGTAAAAACAACAAAGAACACAAAACCACGCCAAAACAATCCGAATTCATACTAAAAACCATAGATCTCGAATGAAAACCGTACTAAAAACTACTAAAATACTAACACATCAAGAACCAACTGATCGAGGTGGAATACGTGCCTAGAACCGAGCAAAAGGCGGACATACTAACCAAGCCGCTAGGAAGAAACAAGTTTCAAGAAATGAGAAGCTTGATTAAAGTCCAAGAAATCGATAGACCCAAGATTCGAGTTGGAATTAAGGGGGAGAATTTTGAATAATTCCAATAAGAAAAAGGAAATCCTAAAAATAAGGTGATTTAGCTTATTTAGGAAAAGGAAAATACAATTCCTAGTAGGCTTAGGAGATTAGCTAGACCTATAAATATAAGATTGGATCCTTAGGAGTTGTCTAAGAGATTCAAGTGAATGATTTAGTTTTTGTGGAGAGTTTTCTAAATCAATAAGAAAGGGATAGTTTCCTATACACATAAACACAAACACAATCGAAACCTTGCATCAAACGATCATACTTGGATCGTGACTTGTGCTGGAAGCATCGAGCTTAACACAAGGAAACAGAGCACATACCAAAGTCCTGTTTCCGTGATAATAGTGTTCTCACTCTCTAGTATAATCAATACAACAAACAAAGCATCTATAAAACTTTGAGTTCTCTATAAACACAAACATTATGCATGCCCGTTTTACTTTACTCTCTAGAGTTACCAGTTTCTACTTCAATATGGAATCAGTTTCAATATCAGCTCGGATTATGCAATGCTTATACAAGTTTACATTGTATTTGTTCCATTCAACTCTTTTTTTCGCCTTCTGTTGCATTCATCTCTTAAACCCAAATATTTCTTCCATTGTTTAACTTTTGGCTTCTCATTCATAAAAAGATTAATGATCTTTCCACAGAATTGAGACATAGTATAACCTTCAGTAACCTAAATTTCTATAGGATCCTCATCAACACAACATTTTACTTCCTTAACTTAAACAACACCTTCATTATTCATAAAAAACACTTTTCTAGTGAGACAAAATCTAGTCTATAAAAGTCCAACCCTTTAGACAAATTTCGTGTAGGGTACCTAAAGGAAAGGACCTACTTGTATAGAAAATAGATAGGTGAGAGATTTTAGGGTTTGTGAGCTTACTGGTAGTGACAGTGTCGATAGCAGAAATGATAGTTGAGCTTTGGTGCATCTTTTTTTGATAGGTATGCGAATATCATTTAAATGAAAATGTTGTAAAATACATACAAAACGTCTTAACTAGATGGGTTTCCATGCTAAAAAAAGATTTAAAAAAAAAAACAGGGAAAGCCATAAGCATTCAATTACCAAGTACACCGGTTACTCATATAGCAGCCAATGTAACATTAGATTCGAAAAATTCCTTCTGCCTGCTCTTGAGAGGAGGATGTCCTTGATCAGTCTGTTAGTTGAGTTGATGATCACCTGAGTAGGGGAGTAGATTACCGCATGTGAAACAATATGCCACAGAGTTGAAGAAGTGCAATCCCTTGCTTGCAGCCACGCGAGAAGGGCAGTCCAGTTGTGGAAAGCAGCGAAAGAGTAGCCCAGGCACCATAGAGCCCAACTCCAAACATCTTCAGAGGTCGAGCATCTTAGAAGGAGATGCTCCCTTGTTTCTTCCTTTTCTCCATAGAGGCAGAAATCTTTGTCAATTCTCATACCCCAACCAGCCAGTCTACTCTTTGTAGGGAGCCTGTCAAGACAAGTTAGCCACAAGATGAAAGAATGTTTCGGGATAACACCTTTAAACTAAAGCTAGTGAAGTTTGTATGTTCGAAAGTTTAAGACACAAGATTAAGGAATAACTCTCCTTATATTGCTTTGAATATCTCTCAAAACAAAACTCACAAAACTCTGGAATCCATCACAACTCAATGAACCCTTTTTATATCTAAAGCTATTTCCTAATCCTAAAGACTTTTCCTTTTATTTTAAATATCTCCTAAAATACAATATTCTCTAGTTTAGATAACTCCTAAACTAATTAGGCCTAGGATCTTTTAGTAACTTTGTACTTCAAGCCTTCTTCTTCTTCAAGCTTAGCCCAACAATCTTCCCTTTAAGCTTGAAGTCCATTCTTGAAATGTCACGAACTCCAATCAGGTCTCTCATTTCTTTGAACTTTGTTTTTCCAAGAGCCTTTGTCAGAATGTCCGCATTCTATTCTGTACCCGGAATATGCTCAACTTCAATCTGGCCATTTTCTATGCATTTTCTTATAAAATGGTATCTTCGATGGATGTGTTTACTACGTCCATGGAAAACAGGATTCTTCGACAATGCTATAGCTGAGCGATTGTCGATTCTCAGTAGAACTCTTTCATCTTTTGCGCCCACAATTTCTTCGAGCAAGTCTTGAAGCCAAATGGCTTGTTTTGAAGCTTCAGTTGCAGCCATAAACTCGGCTTCACAAGATGATAGAGCTACAATGTCTTGCTTCTGTGAACACCAAGAAATAGGACCCTCTCCGAGATAAAATATATGACCACTTGTGCTCTTACCATCATCTGGGTCAATGTTGTGACTACTGTGACTGTAGCCAATCAAGCGAGGAACCATAGCCGTTTTTCCAAACGCCAAACCCATCTCAACGGTTCCCTTGAGATATCTAAGAACTTTTTTCATGGCTACACCGTGTGATTCACGAGGATTCTGCATATAACGACTTAAAATCCCAACAGCATAAGAGAGATCATGTCTAGTGTGCAACAAGTACCTGAGACATCCAACTTCCTTTCGAAATTTCGTGGCATCTATTTCCTTTTCATTTTCGGCCTTTGAAAGAGTCAGCCCCATCTCCATCGGGGTGTGAACTGGATTACATAGCTCCATTCCAGCTTCTTCAAGGATCTTGTTCGCATATCGTCTTTGAGTAACTGTTGTAGTTTCTCCATATTGATTCACCTCCATCCCGAGATAGTATGTTTATCGACCAAGGTCACTCATTTCAAACTTTGAACTCATCTCCCCTTTAAAACTATTGATGGTCTTGATGTTTGTTCCTGTCACGAAAAGATCGTCAACATAAACAGCAATCAAAAGCAAGTTTCCATCGATTTTCTTCCTATAGACCGATGGCTCTTTCACACATTTTTCAAACTTTAACTCGGTGAGAATTTGGTTAAGCTTATTGTTCCAAGCTCTTTGAGCTTGTCTCAATCCATACAGTGCCTTACTGAGCTTATATACCTTTTCTTCACTCCCTTTTATCTCAAAACCTTCAGGTTGCATTACGTAGACTGTCTCTTTCAGCTCTCCATGTAGAAAAGTTGTTTTTACATCCAGTGATGTACTTCCCAACCATGAGAAGCTGCGAGATTGATGAGTAGACATATTGTTTCATGTCTTGCAACTGGAGCAAACACTTCATCAAAATCAATTCCGTATTGTTGCACGTATCCTTTTGCAACAAGTCTCGCTTTATACTTGTTGATGCTCCCATCCGAATTTCGTTTGATCTTAAAAATCCATTTAAGACCAATTTTTTTTACTCCCAACGGAAGATCCTCAAGATTCCAGCATCGGTTCTTATTGATAGAATCAATTTTATCTTCACAAGCCTGAATCCACTCTCTCGATTTGCTTGCTTCATCAAAGCTACTCGGCTCATGATTAATGAACAGCAACAATTTCTCTCCTTCTTCCTCTGCAAGTAAGATGTAATCTTCCAGGTATTTCGGCTTCGAAGTTTGTCTTCCTGTTCGTCGTAGAGGAGCTCGTGTTTGAGCTGTATCTTCAATGGGTTCTGCGCTATCAAGACCACTTGACTCTGCATGAAAACTACCAGACTCTGCACTTTCTTCACCGTGATTTTCATTGCCGAGCCCAATGCCTGCGCGATCTGTGGACAACGATCGACCCTCATGATCGGTCAATCCCTCATGATCAGAGTGAGTTTCACCTTCTTCGTCTTCTCTCTGATCATCAATGTTATACTCAATTTCTTGCAGTCCACAGTTGCCAAATTGAATAAGTGTGAGAACAAAACCTTCTTGTCATTCCTGCTCATTTTGATTCCATATCCAGCTCTTAGTTTCATCAAACACGACATCTCAACTAACAACAATTTTCTTCTGTTTAGGATCATACAACCGATAAGCTGTTGAGCCGGGTTCTGTTCCCAAATGCACCAGAATTTTTGACCTATCATCTAGTTTCTTTAATAAGCTCCTCTCAATCTCGGCATAGCACACACAACTGAAGGTCTTTAAGTGACTAATATTCGGAATCTTACCCCGGAAGAGTTCGTGAGGAGTCTTGTCTTTTAGAGCTCTTGTTGCTATTTGGTTCAACAGATAGGTAGAATGGCGAATTGCTTCTCCCCAAAGATAGTTTGGCATCAACATATGCTTGAGAATGCTCCTTGTCATCTCCATTAAAGTCCTATTGCGTCGTTCTACAACTCGGATTTTGTTGTGGAGTGTAAGGAGCAGTAAGGTGTCTTTTGATGCCTGAGTTTTCGCAGAAGTTATTAAACTCGTGTGATGTAAACTCTCCTCCTCTGTCTGTTCTAAAAACTTGTATGCTCTTTCCGGTCTCTCCTTCTACCAAAGTTTTCAGTTTTCGAAATTTTCCGAAAGCATCACTCTTCTCTTTCAGGAGGATTGTCCACATGTACCTGGAGCAATCATCAATAACTATGAATACATATCGAACTCCTGCGGGTGTGCACGGTGTAATGGGTCCACAGAGATCATCGTGCAATAGATGAAGCACTTCAGGAGCTCGATATGTTGATGCTTGGGGAAAAGGCTTACAGGCGTGTTTGTCAAGTAGGCATGTACCACAAACTACTTTGTCTCCTTTAAACTCCGAGACGCCTTGTACAAGCTGCTTTTGCACCATCATTTTTATTGTTTCATTGTTCACATGACCAAGGCGTGCATGCCATCGATTGGACTCATCTGATGCCGAGAGCTGCAAACATCTCACGGTCTTAACGAGACCCATCTTCACCTTATAGAGCCGGTTTTTCGATCTTGTAGTTTTAGCAAGTAGTCGACCTTGATGATCTCTCATTGTTAGTTCTTCTCCTCTCATTCTTATGTCACAGCCAGATTATGTAGCTTGACCAAGACTAACAATGTTACTTTTTAGATCCGGAATGTAGTAGACATCTTTCAAGATTCTTGTTTCACCATTCATGTCTGTAAAAGAGATTTCCCCTTTTCCTTTTATATTTATTCGAGAGTCATCTCCAAATCGTACCTTCCCTGTGATAGCTTCATCTAAGCTTGAGAAATATCTTCTATCTCCAGACATATGGTTACTCGCTCCGTTATCTAAGTACCATATGTCATCTCCGAGATTTGTCTCATACTTTTCAGGTTCGACATTCTTTTCATGCAGAAAAATCTCTTCATGTAACATCAACTCATCTGCTCCTTGTGTGTCATCTTTTTCGCTTTCTTGGGCTTCTTGCAACTTCAGGAGTCGATCGAGACAGCTCGAAGCATAGTGACCTAGCTTGTCACAGCGGTGACATGTGATTCGAGATGGATCTCGAGGTCCATACCTTCCCCGGCCTCTTCCTCTCATGAAAAATCTTCCTCCTCCACCATGGTTTCCATAACTTGTATTGGAATCGCGATAGGCTTGATTCGATTGAGAGTCCATGTTTGCATACATCAACTTATTGTTTTCTTCTAGAGGTTCATCATCATCCATGATGCGTCCATAACATTCTCAAAGCTTACGGTGTTCAAGTCCAAGAGTTGCTCCAAGGATGTGACCATATGGATGTATTTCTTATGCGGGAGACTTGCTATAAACTTCTTCACGAGTTTAGATTCTTTAATTTGAACTCCTAGAGCCGCCGATTTGGATGATAGTTCGACCAATCTTCCTCCAAATAAGTCAATAGTTTCAGTGTCTTTCATCTTTAATCGATCCAATTCTGTCATTAAGGTTTGTAATCTAGCTTCTCTAACTCTTTCAGCTCCAACATGTCTTGTTTTAACAGCATCCCAGACCTTTTTAGCTAAAGGAATTTCTCCTACTTGTAACACAAGAGTCTCTGGAAGAGACTGAAACAATAGAGCCAGAGCTAACTCGTTTTTCTCGCCTTCTGAAGTCTCGATCTCAATAGCCTCCCATGCTTTATTTACTTTTAGCGTTGCCTTCATCCTGATTGCCCAAAACATGTAGTTCGTTGCTGTGAGCATTGGGCATTGAATAGAAGACGATCCACTGGTCACGCCAGCTTCCTTTGTTGTGTTCGTTACGGGTACCACGTCGCCGGACATTGTGCTCTGTTTTTCCTTGTTAGAGAGCACGAGAACAGAGCTTTGTTATGAGCTTCACGAAGAACTATGTCTCGTGAGGCGCAGGTCGGCTCGATTTCGTGTGGAAAGAGAACAGGATGCAGAGAGGCAACACGATGAGAAGGAGCACGATGAGTAGAAGGCTCTGATACCAATTAAAGCTAGCGAAGTTTGTATGTTCGAAATTTTAAGACACAAGATTAAGGAATAACTCTCCTTATATTGCTTTGAAAATCTCTCAAAATAAAACTCACAAAACTCTGGAATCCATCACAACTCAATGGACTTTTTTTGTATCTAAAGGTATTTCCTAATCCTAAAGACTTTTTCTTTTATTTTAGATATCTCCTAAAATACAATATTCTCTAGTTTAGATAACTCCTAAACTAATTAGGACTAGGATCTTTTAGTAACTTTGTACTTCAAGCCTTCTTCTTCTTCAAGCTTAGCCCAACATAAACCATACCCAAGAGGCACAGGGAACACGCGGAGCTATGTCTCTATTACCTCCCATGTTTGTTTTGTTGAGAAAGTTTTGTTGGGAGCTTCATTTATAGACCTCAAGTAAGAGTCTTCTGTGACATCTTGAGAGGGAACTCTGATTGTCGTGAGATAAACCTGAAACAGAGCAGCTTCTTCAGACCTTGGTCCTCTTAATCTCCATCCCATGTTTGAACAAGCTGCAACCACTGTAATATCTCTTGGCGGACCCAATTGTCTAGGACCTCCAGCCCCTAAGAAAGAGATGAGGTGACCAAAAGGGGTCCAATGATCGTACCAGAAGCTGATTTCAAAACCATTACCCAAGCTTGCTCGTATGAACTCGTATGAACCGAGAGGCTAGAGGCCGCAGAGAGAGTAAAGAGTTCCAAGTCCAAGAGCTGTGTGAATTTTCATCAACATACCAGAATGATTTGCCTTTCAATCTGTTACCTTTCAACCATTGAACCCACAAAGAGTCTCCACCAGACCAGAGCTTTGGTGCATCTTTCTTCTTCCATTGATGAAGGCATGAAAAGACAGAAGATGGTTTGAGGATTACTGGAAAAACGACCTAAGAAAGTAAAGAAACTGCAAAAGACACTCAAGATAGAGTCATTAGACATGTCGTTGATGATTCAAATGGTTTAAGTCATAGTGCCAGAATTTTCAACTTGGACCGATGATGGATGAATCAATACCTCGTTCAGGTAATACACATTTGTTTCCTTTCTTCTCGTGAACAACTCTACTTCGCAACCCTTCATAAGCGAAAAAACATAGTTACACATAATCCCAAAGTTATGCAAATCAAAACATAAACTTATGTCATGCAATAGAATTACCTTACCATCTTTCCATTTGAGAGGAGTGGTTGTGCTTTCCGTTGTCTCGTCTTCGAGTAAAGTAAAATTCTTTTTTAGTTCTCCATCCTCAAAATAAGGGTTGAGACCGAAGTTTTGTAGTTCAAAAAAAAAAAAATTGGTTTAAAAGTTCAAAAATTTAACAAAACAATCCGTAAACCAAGAATGTATAATCTTATGATTGGCTTTCTTATATAAAGAGCTATATGGAAACGAAAAAAGAAACGTAGAAAAGTGATGAAGTATCCATATTACATATCTTTGGCATCTTCAACATCCGACGAGCTAAGATTTTTTGAAAATCGGTCAACAAAGAACCAAAAGGTGACTACAATGTAAACGAAGGGCAATAATGAAAATTTGAATCAATCAAAAATTAAACCAATATGGATTTTCAAGGAGAACGAAAGTAAATATCTATGTTCAAAAGTAATATCAAACTATGGTTAATCAAGGATGACACAATATATAAAAAGGAGTATAGCAACACGTAACCATTGTATAGGGGTATTTGCATACATGATTCAAATATTGGAGTAAATTACAAAACTAACCTACTCTCTCCTTTTTTTTTTTAAATATCAAATTCTACCCTTCCTCCTTCCTCATATTAACCAAAATTTTCATTATGCAGACTTATTTTAAAGTTTGCTCGAGATTTAAAAGTACCCACAATAACTTCACAAAATTACAAGAATATCATCTTCTTCCATCTTCCCAACCATCATTAACAACCAGAATTGAAGCTTTGAATGATTCATTTAATTCAATTTTCGGGCTCTAAAACAACAACATTAGTATCAAAACTTCATATTTTCTCATATTCTCTCCATTTCAAACCAAAAATCTCTAAAAAATTAAAATTTTGAAAACCTCAATTTCGATCTCAAAAATTTCGTCGATTCTAGAACAGATAACAACTCAAATCACTTTGGTTTCGGTTGTGGACACTTAGAGTAGCTAAGAGGCAACTAAAATCAAATCAAGGTAAACTCCCAAGCTTCATTTTCTTAAATTTCATATCTGCGTTCTGCAGACTTCTAGTCTGCAGCCATAGTAAACTTCTCTCGAAGTCTACTAGTCAACGCAGAGGTTAGATTCGTATTTGAAAACTATTTGAGTAGACTTCTCAGGAAGTCTACTCATTTCTTTGAAAACAAAAAAAAATTCATACTTCAAAAGAAGTCTACTCTGAGAAGGCATGTTAGTTTTGTAGTTGACCAAAATATTTTATTTTTTAGAGTAAACTTCAGGTGAACTCTGCATAAAAATAAGGTTAGTTTTGTAGTTGACCAAAGTTTGACTTGCTAGAGCAGACTTCAAAANTCATACTTCAAAAGAAGTCTACTCTGAGAAGGCATGTTAGTTTTGTAGTTGACCAAAATATTTTATTTTTTAGAGTAAACTTCAGGTGAACTCTGCATAAAAATAAGGTTAGTTTTGTAGTTGACCAAAGTTTGACTTGCTAGAGCAGACTTCAAAAGAAGTATGCGCGGGTTAATTTTGTATTTTACCAAAATCACAAAATATTGATTTTTTGGAGCAGATTTCAAAGGAAGTTTGTGTATATTTCGAAAAGTGAGTAGACTTCTATAGAAGTCTGCGTAAGAGTGGTATACTACAAAAGAAGTCTACGATCCTGAGGAAGTCAACTTTTCTTCAGACTTCTCGAAAGTCCTAATGTACTAGACTTCTATAGAAGTCTACTACTCTTACGCAGACTTCTATAGAAGTCTGCTCCAAAAGTCAATGTTTTGGTCAAATACAAAACTAACCTACGCAGACATCTCCGAGAAGTCTGAAAAGTGAGTAGACTTCTTTTGTAGTCTACTCACTTTGCAAACTTCTCGGAGAAGTCTGGTCACAAAAGTCAAGATTTTGTGATTTTGGTCAACTACAAAAGTAACCTAAATAGACTTCTAGTGAAGTCTACTCAAAATGTCAATATTTTGGTCAACTACAAAACTAACATCTTTTTCTAGCAGACTTCAACTGAAGTCTACTAAAAAAAAATCGGAATTACATAACTAACCTAAATGAAGTCTACTTTTAGACTTCCTTTGAAGTCTACTGGGCGTATACTTCAAAAGAAGTTTTTTGTAGACTTCAAAAGAAGTCTACTGCGTGTTTTTGGAGTAGACTTCATAAGTCTACTTGTCTTTTAAGGAGCAGACTTCAAAAGAAGTCTTCTTTACGAATAATTTTTGAAAATATGTTTTTAGCTTGTGAATAATAACTTTTTGGATTTTCTTGTTCTTTCATGTGTGTTAGTTATTGTTTTTTCTTATGTACCAATTAGAAAATTTTGTTTTATCATTTATTGAAGTATGTATTTTCATCTTAGACTAGTCATTTTGATGATTTTTTACCTGAAGCCTACTTCGTGGTTTTGGAGTAGACTCACCCGAAATCTGCTTTAAGAATAATTCTTACAAAGAATGGTTCACTTGTCTATGTATACCATTTTTTAATAAGAGTTTGTATTTTTTAGGTATCAAAATTTGGCGAACTCTTAACTTGAAGACATTTTCGCTCAATTATTCACATGATGGAACCATAATATATGAGTTAAGTCATATTCCTTCATAAGCTTAAGTCATATTCCTTCATAGGCTTACTTGATATGGTTGCCAATTACAAGAGTTCTTGTAATAGGTAAATGTAACAAATTGTTCTTAACATCCTTTCACATTAAACACATCTCTCATTTACAATGATCTTACCATTCTTTAAAATTTAAAGACTTATTCAAAATTTTTACTTTCCTTACACATTTATCATCACTATTGCATATACAAATTACATTGGTGGGTTTAAGAGATTCTCCACCATCAATTGAAAAAAATCGAATTAGAGGCTCCTCTTCTTCGGTCATATGGTATGTTCCGTTACAGACTATACATTTTGGCAATGTGCGCGAGAATCTGTCAATGTCTTCTTCATTCAGCAGCCATTGACTACAGTAGTAGTCTGCTGTAGAAGTCTACTGTAGTAGTCTGCTGTAGAAGTCTGCTGAAGAAGTCTGCTATAGAAGTCTATAGCGCTTGGGGAATCCATAAGTTGTTTCAGATCAACGGCGACAAATGGTACTCACAGAACTATTTCTCTTGTTAGATCCGCTTGTAGGTTGAGAGTAGTTGTATCTTCCCATTCTATTTCAAAAAAAAAAAAGATCAAGACACATCAAACTTTAAAATAGCTTCCATTATGTATATTTGAGTAAATGAAAGATGAACAACAATTCATTTTGTAGGAAAACTTCCAAAACTACTAAAGAATGGAAAAAAAATCAAAGATGAAATATGTGAGAAAGAGATTAATGCATGAACAATCAACAAATAAGGTAGAAAGGAGAAAAACGTAGATGGGAAATGATTGAAGGATGAAGAAAGAGCTCACGGTGGTGGTGGTGGGGGCGGCGGTGGCGGTGGAGAAGGAGGATGGAAAAAATGTTTAAAAAGATGTTTTGTTTTTGCTTTAGTAAGTGAAACCCTAAAAAATTACTTATATATGTTTTCAATTAGATTTTCTTAAACATAAGTAGACTTCTAGAGAAGTTTGAAACGAGCGGGAATCCTAATTTTGAACGGGAAATTAATCTTGTTTTGGCAGAAAATTTAAGTTTACGAATATTTGGCACGGGAAAATGGATATGAAGACTTTCTTAACAGACTTCTTAGTGAAGTTTGCTAAATACAGAAAAAAAATAATTTATGGATATACATAAATTAGTTGCTTTAATTTGACTTAATTTTATGAATTTTTAATTTATAAACCTTGTAATTGATAAGATTTAATTTATGGATATACATTTTTACTCAAATTAATTTTTTCAAATTTTTTAATTTAAAAATTAAGTTTAATTACAAATGCAGAAGTGTGCATCGGAAACCTAAGTAGACTTCAACTGAAGTCTGAAATAAATTTTAAGCGGGAAATTCGGCGGGAAAGTAATTTTTCCCAAAATTTTGAGCGGGAAAATGAAATTTATAATTGTAGACTTCAAAAGAAGTGTAGACTTCTTTGTGAAGTCTTCTAGAACAAAAACACGAAAATTTATAATTTTTAGTCGAATCCTTAATAAAATTACTTTGTAAATATTTATAATATTTGTAACTAAACTTGCTTGTACTAATTTAACATTTAAAACAAACTAATTTTAAGTTCTAAACTCATCCCTTAAAGTTTAGACCAAAACTCTCAACAACAAACCATGCACATTTGTTTCTCCAAATCCTAAACCCTAAACTCTAACATAATTGATCGTAGTTGCTTTAAATTGATTTAACTTTATAAAATTTTAATTTATATACCTTGTAATTGATAAGATTTAATTTATATATATATATATATATATATATTTACTCAAATTATTTTTTCTAATTTTTTTTTCAATTTAAAAACAATGTTTAATTACATATCCAGACTTCTATGCATGTGTTATTTCTAACCTAATTGATATTGGTTGCTTTAATTTGACTTAGTTTTATGAAATTTTAATTTCTATACCTTTTAATTGATAAGATTTAATTTATAAATATACATTTTTACTCAAATTATTTTTCAAATTATTTAATTTAAAAACAAGGTTAAATTACATATGCAGACTTCTTTAGAAGTCTGCAAATGAAGTCTACTGACTCCGATTCAAACTTTTAGAGTGTATAAGGGTAATTGTCCCTTCTATTTTTCTGTTTGGTTACAAGGTTCTTGAAAGTCATTTCCCTATCCCCAAAACTTTTAGAGTGTATAAGGGTAATTGTCCCTTCTATTTTTCTGTTTGGTTACAAGGTTCTTGAAAGTAATTTCCCTATCCCCAAAAGTTAGTTTTGTCTAAAAAATATGTTTTGGGTTATTTTCATTTTTAAATATTTTTTTAGGTTATATTTGACAATTCCCCCATTATATATGCAGAAGATTGATCCGGGCTTTATCTTTTTTGACGAAGAAAATAATTAACCCTAAAAGATAAGAACAAGAGAGAAAATAAAGACCTAGAATATTACAAATGCATATTCATTAGATATTGCCCGCTTTTCATTGGTCAAAAAAGAAGAAATTTTTGTTGAGATAAATACATAATTTCATGTAGGGTTATAATCGTCTAAAATCGGTTAGAAGAAGACAACATACGAATCTTACGATGCCACATCATAAAATAAAAGAAATAAACGACCTAGATTTCTCTACGTCACTCGCAGTACTATTTTCTCCAATTTTTTAATTTATTGACAACAACTCTGTTGGCGCCACGTCACCAACTCTTTCTGTATAAGCGTTATGTCAACTTTGACTTCTCATTTAATAATATTATAGATGTGGTAAATGCATTCGTCTTTCACCAAAAGCTATACTATCCGAGATGGTCATAAAAAAAGAAATTAATCATATATTCGAAAAAAATCTATCCGTGGAATATGAAATTATTTATGTCTTTGAAATAAACTAGCGCATTAAGCAAATATTCTCCTAATAGATATAATATGTTGGATTTATAAAGATAAATATTTTATAATTTTATATTATTTAATCACACCTCTACCAATCTTTAATATGTGGGTATTAATAAAAACATATTGTTTATGATGCATGCTACTACTCTATTAATAACTATACCAATCAAAATTTTATTAATATTTTACAGTGAGAATTGAGCAATCAAGTTTTACAAAGTTCTACCTAGTTCTCCATTCTGAGAAATAAAAAGTTGGAGAAGACATGTTAAGTCGGACTAATCAAGTCCGACCAAGTTTTCTCAGTTTTTCCTCCGTGTGAAGAGTGGAAAATTTTGGTTTTTGAATTTTGAATTTGCATTGGAGATTGTGTTAATTTATCTCCTTTATTATTTTTATTGTTCTCTTTTAGAGTAATGGTTCTTCTACTTATAAAAAAAACCATTGTTGTTACAATAATAATATCTTGGAATTCAATTTCCTTGAATCAAATTCTCTCTTCTTCTCTCTTTTATATCATAATGATTCTTCAATTCTAATCTCTAAATCTCTTAATTCTAACATGGTATCAAAGCCATTGAACTCCTATTTAAGAAATTCGCAAAATCCTCTTTTCTTTTTCAGTTTGAAATTTTGTAGTTTTGTGTTCTTCCTCTTATTCATCCTCCAAACATTATCCAATGGATAAAAGCATTGTATCCATGGAAAGCATGAAGGAAGGCTTCATACCAGTGACTCTTAAAGGAGAAAACTACCTTGTATGGTCTAGATTGGCCAAGGTTGTGTTAAAGAGCAATGGACTTTGGGACGGCCATATTATGATGGTTGAAGCACCAAATAAGATGGCTCAACAAGGTGGTCAAATGATCGGCCATATGGATGAAAACAAGTGGGTCCAAGAAGATAAAAAAGCACTTGATATCATCCTTGTATCTCTCTGAACTTCCATCTTCGAAGCATACTCTCATTGTGAAACGACCAAGACATTGTGGGAAAGCCTTAAAATAGTTTATGGCAATGTCTCCAATCTTACTCGAGTTTTTGAAGTTAAGAAGGTTATCAATTACTTGAATCAAGAAGATATGAAGTTCAACAAGTTCTTTGGTCGGTTTAGAAGCTTGTGGTCTGAGTTTGATAATCTTATACCAAGCACCAATAATCCACAGGTTCTAAGGGGAAAACATGAACAAGACAAGGTCTTTAGCATGCTTTTGGCTCTCAATCCGGTCTACAATGATTTGATCAAGCAAATTATAAGAAGAGATACTCTTCCTAACTTAGAAGAAGTGTGTGCTATCATTCAAACAAAAGGAACATCACACACACTCTTTGAAAGAAGTATGGAGCCGGTTTTGATTCCAAAGGAAAATACAATCAAGCAACGGAAGAAGGCCAAGAATTTTATGGAGGATTCTGCCTAATCAAACAGTGCTCTCTTCGCTGCTTCTGTTAAGCGGAAACAAGGTACTGGTAATTTTCCATCACTTGTAATATGTAACTCACTCCTGGAATAAATGTCAACTAAATCACGTCTAGACTTGACATTATCTTTCGTTTTATCCTACACATTCAGAAGCGTATGCATGATATTGTCGATAATTGTTTTCTCAATGTGCATCACATCAAGATTGTGCCGAACCAATTGATCTTTCCAGTATGGGAGCTCCCAGAAGATGTTCTTTTTATGCCAATTGTCACTTTCCAAATCACCATCAGGCATGTTTGCTCTGTTGCGCCAATTTCCGCCACGTTTCAGGGTATCTTGAGCACCGTAATACTCAATTTTCTCCAAGAGAACAACACCACTCTTATACATTGGGGCAGAAAGCTTCAAAACTTTGTTCTTCGTAAACAATTTCTTGTTCCTCCTGTAAGGTTGGGACATCAGAAAAAATCAACGATGACAATCAAACCAGCAAGGTTTACGTCCATGCTTAAGTTGAAATATGTCATATTGATATGAATGGTAAGGACATGATAACTTTTCATGGGTTGTCCACCCCGATAGCATTTCATATGCGAAAAAGTCGCTGATGGTCCATATAAGTACCGCACGCATCTTAAAGTTTCGTTGTTGTAATTGGTCGAATGTACGAACACATGCATACCATAATTGTTGCAACTCATGGATCAGAGGTTGGAGAAAACGTCTAAAGATCTATTCGGGTGCTTAGAACTGGGCACTAAAATGTTCATGAATAGAAATTCCCTCTGCATGCACATTTCGGGTGGAAGATTGTACGGCGTCAAGATGACAGGCCATAACAAGTAGTTTCTACTAGACATTCCGAATGGACTGAACCCATCTGTACACAAACCAAGATACATATTTATGCACTCGTTAGAGAAATCAGAGTATACCGTTTGAAAGTATTTCCATGCTATCACATATGACGGATATGTAATCTCTCCATCTCCAGTTGTATGTTGTACATGCCATTTCATGGCAGCCGTTGTCTTTTCTGAAAGCTATAGACACTTTAGCCTCTCGGTGATTGGCAAGTACTACATCCGCTGAAATGGTACGCGTGTACGTCCGGTCATAGGTTGATATCTCGGTTTTTCACAAAAGCGACACTCCCGCAACTTTTCATCATCATTCCAAAATATAATGCAATTGTCGATGCATACATCAATCATTTTATATGGTAACCCAAGACTGGAAACCAATTTTTGAATCGCATAATAAGACTCAACCGAATTATTATCCGAAGGCAAATACTCTTTAATTAAATCAGCTCATGCATCCATGCATTTCTCAGGTAAGTTGTAATCACTTTTAATTTTCATCATCCTAGATGCCAATGATAATTTAGACTGACCTTCTCTACATCCATCATAGATAGGTTCATTAGCAGCGTCTAACATATCATAAAAAAATTTAGCATCTACATTCGGCTCCTCATAATATGGAACATCAGTAAATGTAGCATTTTCATCAAATGCATATGTTGTTTCATGAAATTCATATGTAACCATATTATGAAACCTATTTTCTGTTTCATGTTGATGAGTAGATCCTCTATTTAGGTTCCCACGACTAGAGCTACTACCTTCTTCAACATTACAACTTTCGCCATGTGAAACCCGTAGATAGTAATTTGGGGTGAACCCTCTATTATATAAATGTTTCTTCACGTTATCAATTGAGATGTACTTCTCGTTCCAACATTTTAGACAAGGGCAGAAGATTTTATCGTGCTCTTGCGCAAAGGGGTTGTTTGCCACATGATAGATGACTTCACGCAAACCGTCTCGGTACTCTTTTGTTACTTCATCGGTGTCTGGATCTCTCTACCTATACATTCATCCTCTTGAGGCAAAAATTTCATGATCCGAACCCGACATTTTTTTGGTTTTGTTTTTTCTTTTTTATTGAGATGTTGTGATTGAAATGGGAGAGGGTGAAGTTGTATATATAGATTTTTTTTGCTATGGATTTGCTAGGATATTACGACTACATATTTTTCTAGGAATCTGCGACCAATTTGCTACTAATTTGCGAGGAAAAGTTTCCTTGTAAAAAGTTGTTACTCATTTGAAACACGTTTATACCTAACTATAAGTTATTCTCGCATATTCCTCACAAATTTGCGATAGATTTGCAACTAACATGTGGTCTCTCACTGTTTCCTCGCAAATGTCTCGCAAATTTGTGAGGAAATTTGTGAGGAAACGTTTTCTCTCGCAAATTTGTCGCATTTTTACAATGAATTTGCGACAACAAATTTTGGTCGTAAATTTGCGATTGAATTACGAGCAAAATTATTTTCCTGGCAAATTCCTCGCAAGTCAGTCGCGAATTTGTGAGAGAAACTTTTCCTCGCACTTTTTCCATGCAAATTGTCTGATTTCTTGTAGTGATAGAGGTATTTTCTTATCGCTTAATGATAGTTGTTGATTGTTGCATATATCTAAGAGTTATTGAAAATTGGAATCGAAATATGGTTTTGGATTCAACAAACCTTGAGTACTCACTGTTCCCCGCCAACCCGCTTGAGCATAAAGGCATAGAAAGAAAAGATGATTGGTTGTTTCCTCTTCACTACAACTCCGACGACATTGAGTGTCATTGGTTATTCCCCTATGTCGTAGAACACCACTAATTGATAAAAAAAAAATTAATAGTATTCGCCAAAAAAAATTATCTAAACTTTGGGGTTGTGTGTAGTTTCCAAAATATTGCCTTTAGTCTTGGTTGTCTCGGTGGAGGAATAATCATATGTTGTTGATTGAAGAGATGAGTAGCCAACTAATTTCCAAATTTTACAGTGTAGATTCCATCTGTTGTGTAGTGCCAACCAATAAGATCATTCGAATCTTTTGAACTTAGCTTCAAATATTTGATGAATTGGATGTCTTCCTCAGCTATATTTGCCATGGCAAAGCATTATTCCATCTTGCACCTGGTAGCATGAGTTCCTAAACGTATGAAAGATTGCTAAGTGGTCCAACAATATGTCTCGGAGTACGCTGTGGGTTTGTTGGTAGCCAAGGATTGGTCCAGATGTTCGTACTCTGCCCATTTCCAAGTAAAATCCCCATTCATCACTTGAGTAATTCATTGCCTTCCAATAACGATTGCTAAATGAATGACGGTTTTGACTTGTTGCGATGTTAAGTAGAGTTGTGGATGCATAATATCTTCCTTTTAAAAGCCTTGAAACCAAGCTTGTAGGATTCTGTAATATCCGCCACATATGTTTGTTAAGATTGTGCAAAACATTCTATAATTTTGAATCATAGGCCACTAGCAGTTTTTTGGTAGACTCGCTCTTCGTCAATTGTATATGCATTAATCGAGATTCTGACCCCTTACTTCACCAATATATTGCAATAATTCTCTTTATTTTCACGCATTTTCCAATTGGTAGCTTGAAAACTTTTTTCGTGTAAACCGGGAAAGCTAATCCAACACTCTTTTTCAAAGTTTCTTTTCCTGCCTCAGAAAAAAAAAATTATGAGACAAACCCTATGTTTTCTTCTTTACATTTTCCACGATAAATCGAAAAACCTCTTTCTTCTTACGACCAATTTGTTCAGGTAACGCCAAATAGTTGTCTGAGCCTCCATCATTGTGTGTATTAAGTTTCCTTCATAAGAGTGGTTTTATAGAATCCTTTATCTTTAAATCATCGTGCACGGCAGTTATTATTTTCATAACATAATCCGTTATTTATAAGTTCGTTTCTTTGATCTAACTCTATGAGTATATATCGTTATACATTAAGCATGAGATATCGTTTTATTGGTCAACCTCAAGCATGCATGCCAATCTTATGTGTCTCATTCTAGTTTCTAATATGTCCCAAAAAAGTATCCATTTCTCTTTTTAGACATCCAAAAAGTGTCCATTTAATAATTATATAAATTAGGATTACCCACACCAATAAAGAAACAGATGTGCTTGAAAAAACAAGATTAGGCCACCTAATACTACAATAAAAGTACTTCATACACTAGATATCATAGATTAACTAATGCACCAAAAATTTTTTAACTCCTCTCAATTTTGTCAGTACTCAATACATGGACCTGGTGCTTATCCCAACAGAAAAAGTTAAAATATATTGAATCGTCGTGTCATCTAAATTGGATTTGTAACAGATGATGTACACTTAGGGACAAACCCACCATTAGACTGTTTAGTTAATGGTTCACAATACTTACGTCAACAAGTGTCATTTATTTTTAATTTTAACTATTAAAGCTCTTCGACTATAGTGCAGTACTCTACACTAAAAGAAATCACTAGTTGTAAAACATCAATAGTAGTAGTGTTTCCTGACGACTGTTTTAGTTTGTTACCAAGCCATGAAGCATCAACCATATAGTCAAGTAGTAATTAATTAGGCTTTTCTGTTAAAGTAGCTAATTACATTTCTAACTTTAAAACCGATTAAGTCAAAACATTTAATATTTAATACAGATTATCATAAATTTTTTTGATAAAAAAAAGGTATTTTTAACATCATTGTCGGAAACCCAAGCAATGTAAATAGTATCTCCCAACACAAATCGAACTTTGATGGCAGAAGTTACAATTGCAACCCTTTTATCACCAGACTTGACTCGTTCTGGTACAGATTATCATAATTAGTAAAACAATACTAGCTGTTAGATAAATGAGATCTTTGAAATCCGAATTCATAAGTTGATATCCGGTAATAAGAGAAGTGTTTCTATTTATATTTCAAAATTCTCACCAAATAATATATAGTTCAACTTGATGTTTAGTATCCTTTCTGGAAATCCATCAGCTGCCAGAAAATTTCAACATGCCAAAACTTTTTTGTTTTACCCAACTAAAGTGTATAAATTAATAGGATAATGAAAACCTAATCTATATAAAATAGTTCAAATTAAGAAAATCAAACGATAGATAAAGTAGCTAAAATATACTTATAAATTAAGACAGAGACAAAAGGGTAATGATGTCTGACGCTTATCCGCCTAAAACCTAAAAACCTGTGACACAATGCACTCTTTCTCGACTTTAATCCATTCACAAACTGTGACGACGAAAGTTATTTAATTGATTTATTATCGCTTAATTACAACCGTTCTAGATGTGCATGCATGGTTAAAAGATCATTTTTGAACTAATCCAAATGTAAAACAAGTCAATTTTATATATACTAGATGGTTCATGCGGATGCACGGGTAAAGATAATTTTATTAAAATTATAGTAGTTGTAGTTTTAATTGTTTTTTGTATAATTCTTATTACAAAGTATAAAGGTATAAAAAATAACTCTTGAGTATATATTGATGTAACTTGAGATATTCTTGTTTGTTGATTTTACTGTGAAAACTCTCTGTTTTTGAATTTAAAAAGAAGAAAAGAAAAAAAATGCTAACATTTGAGGAAAATCATAATTTGGTACCAAAAACCGTGTCGAACCCACTCGGAAAAATGGTATCGAATCTGGTGAAATACCCGAACGGATCTTAAATTTCTAAATAAAAAATATCGAAACCAAACCCGACCCAAACCTGAATATTTCGGGTACCCGTATAAATATATACGTAAATATATTATTTTTTGAATTTAATATCCAAAAAATATCGTAAATTATCATGAGTTTACCTATATTTTTAAATCTAAACCTAATCAACCCTAGTTCTAACAAATTCAGCTTCGTCGTGTTTTCTCTTTTAGTATTCTAACCAATCAATCGTCTATTCCATATATATAAATCTAGAATAAATGAATTAGGGTTTATAATTCATTAATTTCGTTTTGGGTCTGATGATCCAGGATAGATAATGATCGATTTTTCATTTAAATAAATATCATAATTTTCAGTAGGGTTAGTTTTATCATTAGCACACGAGTGAATATTCTCACAAGCAAAAAAAAAATCGTTATGACACGTATGCCAAAAACGTTTTTTAATTAAAAAACGTAAAAACTTACGAACTCCAGAATTGTGCCACGTTACCCGTCAATTCTGTGAGCGCGCCACGTCAACAAGCGAGACTTCTCGTATAATTTATGTTCTGAGAAAGAACCACAATGAAATTGATATATATATATATATATATATATATCAATGCGCAGGAAAATTATTCAGTTGGTGTGCTATATTAAGCTATGAATAATTTGTTTATGTGGTTGTTAATATTGTGCGGTATGATCACAACAAGAAATTAATTATATTTTTAATTAAATACTTAGAAGTATATTGAAGGAAATCTGAATAAATATATTAAAAATGATATTTTCTGTTTCATTGACAGTTGTTTCTATCAGAGAGTTTTACCTTTTCTTATTTTCGATAATTGTTTTCTTACATAATAATTTCAGTTAATGTGACGTACGTTCATGTACTTGTTTTGGTGCAATCTTGTTTGCCCTTATGTTAATGTTGTCCCAAAAAGCATGCTTTGCTAAGTATAAAATATACATAAGTTCGGTGTTGATTTTATCTAAAATATAATTGGTGAGAGTGTGACATGCGCACCATGAGGAAATACAAATATTCAATTCAAATTTGATTGGGCAACTTCTCAAGCTACCTAGAGCTTCATACCTCTTTCTATCTCTCTCAATAGTATAAATTATTAATGTCTAGTTCTTCTTTCTTTTCTCCAATGATTGTCGTCATGATTTCACATTAAACATGTGGGAAAAAGATCTTGATATCGATATTTGGTTGTTCACATATCAATATATGCATCAGAAAATTGTAGAATAACTCGATATAACATGCTCATAATTAATAATAATAACAAAATCAAAGATTCAAACGTATATAATGAGAGACCGGTTTTCTAAACCACGTGGACTAATAATCTGATAAGAACTTAATTACTTTTTTTTGTTAAATAAGAACTTAATTACTTTGAGCATATAAACAATCATTAAGTTGACTTAGATTAATCACAAAGTAAGCACCTTCCAAAAATCGACCCTGTGTATAAAACGCAACTCGTAGTCCATTTATGTCGACCAAATCGAACCATTTAATAGAAAAAAAATCGAATTATTGTGTCGTAATAACTATTATCTATATGCAAATATACAGACGACCTTTTGAGACAAAAACTTCGCAGAAACGAATCTGTCCAGCAGAGAGTATGGTGAAGAAGATTCATCCCGTTCAGACAACATCTGGTGCCGGAGAAGCAACAAGTTCACCGTACTTGACGACAGGGAAAGAGAGTTTTACAATTTGGATGAAGTCTTTAGTGCTCAACACAAATGGATGCACCGTCTTCGATTCTAAAGGAAATATAATTTATCGTGTTGATAATTATAACTCTAAAAACTCTCGTGAAGTTTATCTCATGGATTTGTCCGGTCTTGTCTTGTTTACCTTACGTAGACAGGTATACCTACGACCCTTTTTTTTGTTTGGCCGATTATATATTTTTGTAAAATTTATATATTCACTTTGAAACTGATTTTTTTGTTCGTTTGGTGTGTGTAGAAATTTGGGATCTTCAAGACGTGGGAAGCATATAGATCACCATCTGAATCAGCTGAATCAACAACAAAACTAGGATATTTCCGAATGAAAAAGAATGTTTTTCATATTCTAAATAAAGATTCATCATCTTCGTATAGAGTTGTCGCGGGATCATGTAGAAACGATGGACAATATTGTTATAAGATGGTAAACCGCGGATCGAGTTTAGCAATTGAGGACAATTGTGGTAAATTATTGGCAGAAGTGAAGAGAAAAAAATCGAGTAATGGTTTGGTGTTAGGAGAAGATGTTTTGACTATGATGGTTGAGTCACAAGTTGATCATTCTTTCATCATTGGACTTGTTTTAACTCACAGTCTTATCAACTGTAAACTGTAATGTTTACCCGTTGCTAAATTGATGGGGTTTTATGTTGTAAATTATGTTTTTTGGGATAATAATTTCCACAAGTTTTGTGTCGTTTGTTTTTTGAAAAATTGAGATATGCCATCATTGATCATGAAAAATTGGGTTTGAGGAGATGAAGGAGTCTGGTTCTTGAGTTATTAGCAGAGAAATTTTATGGTAACTAAGAATAAATAAAATTGTGTAAAGAAAGGAAGTGATATATAAAAATATGTATATGTGTATATATATTGCCATTTTGCTAGAAATTATAGTATTTTTTTTATGTATAACGATTTGATTAGGAGTCGGAAAACAACGATTGCGTAGGAGTCTTTTGTTTTTAGTTTTTTGCAGATCATAAATTATTTTGGAGAAAATATAGGCCTTTTGGAAAACAAATTGACATATAAAGATGTAGAATCGTTTGAAAGGGATTTTACTGTTGTGGGTTGTGGTTGTTTGACACAAAATATCCACGTGAGTTATCTTTGACGGTTGTTTAAAAAAAAATCAACGGTACACTCAGAAGTTATGACAATTTTCTTGAAGGAGCAACATATTTATCTACCCCTATTATGGATCGATCGAAGGAGAAAACTTTGAATAGAGATATGGATTGATCGATCCGTATCTTGACGAAAATTATATATTTCTTTTTTGTCTCAAAATTTCAATTTTTTTATGAAAAGACCTCATGACCTATAAACACACCTTATGACGGAAATTAGGTTATCATACTTTTCATAATTTTCTTGAAGGAGCAACATATTTATCTACCCCTATTATGGATCGATCGAAGGAGAAAACTTTGAATAGAGATATGGATTGATCGATCCGTATCTTGACGAAAATTATATATTTCTTTTTTGTCTCAAAATTTCAATTTTTTTATGAAAAGACCTCATGACCTATAAACACACCTTATGACGGAAATTAGGTTATCATACTTTTCATAATTTTCTTGAAGGAGCAACATATTTATCTACCCCTATTATGGATCGATCGAAGGAGAAAACTTTGAATAGAGATATGGATTGATCGATCCGTATCTTGACGAAAATTAGATATTTCTTTTTTTGCCTCAAATTTTCAATTTTTTTTATGAAAAGACCTCATGACCTATAAACACACCTTATGACGGAAATTAGGTTATCATACTTTTCTTAATAGTCCTTTGAATTATTTTTTTGTACGGTTTTGAGGAGATGAAACTTTGTTTCGAGAAGATTTGGAGAAGATTTATGAACTCTTTTATCTTATTTATTGTCTTTCAATTCATCTATGATTTTGTGTTTTATGATTATACATGAGTAGTTTCTAGTTAATATTTTGGGTTTAGTAGATTTCATGAACTCATGAATTAGATTGTTTTGAAAAAGGAAAATTATAATTTGACTTCTTCATCTGAGTTGTTTTAATGCTTAAACTTGACTAACTAGTTCATGATTTTAGGTTGTTAAACCCGATTTGGAATTGATTTAAAAGCTTGATAGAAACTTAGATGAGTAAAATGTCTGTAGCGAATGAGAATTGTTGTTAAAATATTTTGCAAACAAATTAGATTTGAAATTTAATGCATGTTAATGTTAATTAAGTTTAACGAGATTTAGTTTTCATTATTCTTGGCATAAAAACTAAATATTACTGGAGTAGATTTTTCCAATTCAATGTTTTAAGATCGAGAATTTTTTTGCGTTGTTTCCTGTCTGATTTCCTTTTTATCACTCATGATTTCCTGCAAAATACTTTGATGTCTAGCGTTTTTAGTTTATTGTTTAAATAGTTTAAATTTACTTTCTTTTATTTCACATTTGCAAACTTTCAATAACGGTTGTAGTGTCATCTAGCTTAATCTAAATATGATAATTGAAGTGCGTATCTAATCTTTGTGAATTCAATCCCGATCTTTACTACTGCAATTTGTTATGCACTTATAGTGTTTAGTTTAGAGTTAAAACAATGAATACCAAGAAGATAGTTAGTGAACAATAGTCTAGTTATTGTAATTCAATTCTTAGGTTGTTTACACAAGCAAGCTAATAAAACCATACTTGAGAGTGAAGAAACATCTTTTCCGCATTGGTTTGGTTATGATGATATGAAATTGCTCTACTCATTGACTTATAATGTCACAACGGTTCAAGATGGGATATGACATTACAAAACTACCAGTGAGGTAGTGGCTTTTGTACTCAAAAACATAAGGTTGTACGTAGAGATTATTATGGTGTCGAGGAACAAGATCAAAATTGTTATGTATGGCGATGGGAATGCAAAAGATTTAGTGCATATGATAGTCTGGGTAGAATTGACCAACCTACGTTCAAGACATTTTAAAAAGTAACGTTTTTGTAAGTCAATTACTTCTAGTTACTTTCTTATTTTACCTTTTTTTTAACCAAACACTAAATCAGATAGTTTTACCGGAATTGGTTGCCCAATCCGAAAAAAAGTAATCTACAAAGGTATAATCATAATGTAAAGTACGAGATCCGTGAGCTAGGCTGTCTGCTTGTGTATTCTCTGTGCGCTTGATTTTTTATAATGTGAAACCTGGGAGTTGATCGCGAAGTCGACGAAAATCTTGGAGGTATGTATAGAAAGCTTGCCAATCGTCTGGATTCTGTAGGATCGTAAGTAGCTCCATACAATCAGTCTCGAAAAGCCGGCAGGCAATGTTTCTACTCACCAATTCTGACATGGCCCACAGAAGCGATTCCAATTCTGAATGCAAAGGTGAAAGACTTCGGCGGAGACACTTCGCACTAACTAGAGTCGTCGAGTTATTCCTATTTTACTTTAGCAATGATGCTTGTAACTAATTAATATGGTTGTAACTAATTGTAACCAACAAAAAAACAGGTTGTAGCATTTCATTCAAGATCAAACCACTCAGTTGTGTGCAAATGCATTTTCAAAGGATATGAAGACATTTTGAAGCCATGATCGACCTTAAGATTAATCGGGCTATAAATTTTTATAGTGATGGATGCCGAATGTTTAGTGTACAATTTTTTTTTCCTGATTTGGAGGTCAGTCGATCTATGCATATTAAATTTAAAAATTTAAAAAATCGAAACTAATATTTTAGTCGGCATGCTTAAAACCGACCCTGCTTGAAGCGCATGTTGGAAAACAATTATACAAAAACTGCATGATCATATGTACAATTGATTTCATATTCAGATAAGCCTACTATATACCAAAAGTGCAACATCGAGCCACGAAACCCTCTTTCAAATGCATGGATTATAAATCACCAACACTATATACTAGAATCCAAGTCTACTTCAAACTCATTAAAGGATCTTTTCCTATAAGGGTTGTTATAACTTTTCAAAGCATTTTATTTAATGGCTTATTTTTCCTATTTTAATGAAAATAATAACATTTCAATAAAAATATAGTTGTTGTTAAGCTACGATCTACATGGTAGATAACACTGACACAGAAATACACATTTAAAAATATATCACTGATACATTATCAGTTAAGGGCGTATGCTAGTAAATTCATCGTTTAGTGCATTAATAAATATTTTAAAGATAATTTTTCACCCAACAAAATAATATTTTAATAAGAAAATTTTCAGAATTTTAAGAGATTCATGTCATGGTCTCTTGAACAAGAGAATTTTAAGGTTTTGAAAAACTTTCTCAATAAAATATTATTATTTTTGTGGTCTCTTTTTGAAAGACTCCCTAATGGAGATGACTTTAGACCAAGATTATTGCAAGTCTCTTAGCAAAGTTCTAAGAGCAAAAAAATATTAAAATAAAGAAAAAGAGAGAGAGAAGTTAAGAGCTTGACTCTTAAATCTCTTATTTAAGAACCAGCTCTTAAGCTCTCTCTCTCTCTATCTCTCTCTTCATCTCTCTCTCCCTCTCTCTCTTTTTAATTTTATTAATTAAATAATGTTAAGAACCTCAAATGGGGTTCTCCCCATTGCTCATGCTCTTACACTCAAAAACTCCAGGTTTTGAATAATTAAAGAATTAAGTGAACAACAATAATGCAAATTACTGTTTCGTTAAGAGAACAAAGAAAATTTTGGAAACATTGATAATTAGAGGGAGAAGAATTATTAATTTGTAATTTGATGTCATAGTTGAAACTTTAAATTTTGTTTTAAATCATTTTAATGAGTTTATAGGTGTGGCAAAACATGATTTTGAAGTTTTTAACATAGTGTGTTGATTTAATTAGAGGGGGAAGAAATATTTCTTTTCAAAAAGTGGTTTTCCTTTGTATATTTTTTTCAAACACTAGAGAGATCGAGATGCGGTAGTGTTCAGAGGCGATCAAGATTAACAAATATGAAATACTTAAATGTATGTCATAATCATTTTTGGTAAAAAAAGTTGAGGATCATCGCCCAAAAGCAAAATAGAGGAAATTAAGAGTATGTGGATTGTGGAAGTCCTTTGGTATAGTGGTCAAGGACTGAAAGGCTTCTACATCATGTCTGGGGATCGAATCCCAGAAAATGCAATTTCTTGCAGATTTTCAGGTTCAAGCTTCAGGAGATTTCAGAGTGTTGTATGCAAAGCCGTTCTGTGGTCTCGTGTGCGGGGAGAGCTTGTCCATCAAGGATGTCGTATATACAGAACTGCTCATCGTAGATCCAGGTGTTACGAGGAGAGTTGTGTCGTGGAGTCGTTTGTGAAGTTGTTCATCTGAATCGTATAGGTTGCAGATAGCGTTCGATTGTTCATTATTTGTAATAGAATTAAGATTAAAATATAAATAATGTTGTTACTTTCGATTCGATCAGTGTTAAAAAAAAAGAGTATGTGGACAAATTAAATGAGAAATAAAATTGAATGAGGAGGTACTTTAGGAATGTACACCTTTTAAATGCCATATCATACTCTCCACCCAAGGTTTACTCACGCAAGAGATACAAATAAGGATAAGATCAAGAATTAATACATCTGTATGGCAAGATCCGTGGGTTCGAGATGATACACCACGACCGGCAAGAGGGAGGGAAGTGACTGGTATCTGAATTTAAAGGTTCAACAGTTAATATACCCATGACTAGGGAGTGATAAATACCACTTTTACAAGATTTTCTAAATCCAGAAGATGTAGAATTGAATCGAGGTATCCATCTGAGTCGGACCACTACTTACGATAGTCTGTAATGTCATTATACAAAATCAAGTCATTACAGTTAAATCATGATACAAGCTTCTTAATTTTGTCGTAATAGCTTGATTAAATAACAATGGTTGGGGCCAGGCTTTGAGGCTTTGAAAGCACATACATGGAATATAAAGTGTCCGATGAAAATACAACATCTTATGGTGCAAGTAATTACTAGGAGATTTGCGGTAACCACTGAGTTAACTATCAGGGGAATACATTATGATACGCTCTGTAAACGTTGCGATAATGCGTGATGTATTCGTATTTTATCGGTTTTACTACGGTTTTCATTCGAGAATTACGGTTTTTAGTATGTA
>OVAN01003772.1:0-27901 GCA_900406275.1 Anastatica hierochuntica
GATTGCTAGACGCGGATCTTCGACATTTGGTCGAGAGGAGATTGACATAACTGAAAGAGCCTCAGAATTGTTAATCCTTTCGCGATTTTCATTTTTGAAAGAGAGATGATTCTTCCGTTACTCTTTTAGGCATTGATTTCGTCGTACCCATTTTTGACCCCAACAGTTAGCCCCCCAGTTTGCAAGAATCAGTGAAATGTTCTTGCGAACTTTAAAGACATCTCTTGTAGAGAAAGGGGTCATCCCAAAAATAATGTATGACATCTCTGAGGAACTTCTTCATCGCATATCCTGCGAAATTTGGTGGCTCCACATCTGCACTCAGAAAATTCCCAAAATCTACAAACCAAGGAATTTCATCGTGAGTTTGTCTAATGGCAAAACAATCAACATTATCCATGTACTCATCCTCCAGCAAGGCAACCATATAGACATTCTCCTCAGGGAGACTATCATCGAGTAGTGTATCAGCTTCCACTCCCAATCGAGACAAATGGTCTGCAACACCATTCTTGATACCCCGCTTATCACAAATCTCTAAATCAAATTCCTGCAAAATCAAAATCCATCTCAAAAGTCTTGGTTTAGCATCTTTCTTAGAAATAATGTACCTCAAAGTTGCATGATCAGTGTGAACAATGACTTTCGATCCCACTAGGTATTTTGTGAATTTATCGAATGCGTAAACCACAGCTAGAAGCTCCTTTTCCGTAGTCGCATACTTGATATGAGTGTCATTAAGTGTTCTGCTGGCATAGTAGATCACATGTAGCTTCTTGTCTTTTCTTTGACCCAACGCTGCTCCCACTGTGTAGTCACTAGTGTCACACATCACCTCAAAAGGTAAATCCCAGTCCGGTGGCTGCACAATTAAAGCGCTAACTAGTACCTCCTTGATTTTATGAAAAGCTAACAAACAGTCAGTATCCAAATCAAATTTGACATTCTTACATAGCAATCAAATCATGGGTTTGGCTATCTTGGAAAAATCCTTGATGAATCGTCTGTAGAACCCTGCATGTCCGAGAAAGTTGCGGACATCCTTGATGGAAGTAGGAAGTTGCATGCTCGTCATCACCTCTACCTTGTCTTTATCAACTTCAATCCCTCTCTCAGAGATTCGATGGCCAAGCACAATCCCATCCTGCACAATAAAATGACATTTCTCCCAATTCAAACCAAGTGTTTCTCTTCACATCGTTATAAAATCCTGCAAAGGTTAGACAAGCAGTTAGAAAAAGAAGAACCATAAACAGAAAAGTCATCCATGAAGACTTCCATGATATCTTCAATCAAGTCATTGAAGATAGACGTCATGCATCGCTAGAAAGTCGTATGTGCATTGCATAATCCAAATGGCATTCTCCGGTAAGCATATGTCCCATATGGGCATGTGAATGTAGTCTTTTTCTAGTCCACCGGGTGGATGGGAATCTGAAAGAAACCTGAATAGACATCAAGGAAACAATAATAAGGATGGTTAGCAAGTATTTCCAGCATTTGATCAATAAAAGGAAGCGGAAAATGATCTTTTCTCGTGGCCAAGTTCAGCTTCTTGCAATCAATGCATATCCTATGGCATGTGATAGTCCTGGTGGGAATGAGCTCGTTCTTCTCATTGCTGATGACAGTGATTCCACCTTTCTTTGGTACAACATGTACTGGACTCATCCATGTTCTGTCAGAAATATGATAGATGACACCTGAACTCAAAAGTTTAAGAGTCTCCTTCTTGACAACTTCAATCAACTTATGATTGAGTCTCCTTTGATGTTCGATGGAAGTCTTGGATTCATCCTCCAAGTGGATCCTATGCATACAGAGATCTGGAGGAATAATTGTAATATCATCCAAAGAATATCCCAACGCTTTTCTTTACTTTCTTAACTTCGAAAGAAGCAAGGCAGTCTCAGCATTGTTCAGATTAGCATTGATAATTACAGGATATGTAGAGTTAGGACCTAAGAAAATATAATTTAGTCCTGCAGGTAGTGGCTTGAGCTCGACTTTTGGAGTTTTCAGCTCGCTCCAATCAGCACTCGAACTCACCACTTATTATGTAGAAGTCACAGGTGATGGCTCTTTGAGCTTGATAAATGCGACATGCTTCTTAACAGTAGGTGTTGAATCCAGCAATTCAACAACCTCAGAAGTACCTGCATCCAAAAACCCATACTCACTTTCAATCTGAGTTAAGGCTAACTGAAATGGATCCTCAGTGTAGAGCTCTTCATCAGAGTCTTTGATCACATCAGCAAGTGTATCAACCCAAAACGTGTGCCCATCAATGGTAGGCTTCTTCATGGATTTCTCGATGTTAAACTTCATAGTCAACTTCCCAAGTCGGAGATCTATTTGACCGTTCTGCACATCAATCATGGCTCTAGCAGCAGATAGGAACGGTCTTCCAAGGATAATAGGATCCTTGGGTTCTTCTTCAAGCTCCAAGACTACAAAAATCTGTGAAAACAAATCCTTCTCCAACTCCAACGAGAATGTTATTTAGAATACCCACTGGTCTTCGAATAGATCTATCTGCAAGCACCAAACACATTCTCGTGGGTTTATAGTTAGTCAAATCCAGACGCTGCGATACCGATAGTGGCATCACACTAACTCTTGACCCCAAATCGCAGAGACATCGCTCATAGGTAAGCAATCCAATCCTGTAAGGCAATACGAAAGGACATGGATCCTCGCGTTTCTCCGATGCGATGTTCAGAAGGACTGCACTACACTCCATACTAAGAACTGATACACCATGCTCTAATGTCATGCGGTCCGAAAGAATCTCCTTCATGTACCTCTTAAGAGAATGTACCATCTTGACTGCTTCGACGAAAGGCAATCTCACATGTAATTCACCAACTAGATTCTTCAACTTCTCATACTCGCGTTCCTCGATCTTTTAACGGGGCCTGGAAGGATACGGAGGCTTGGGAACATATGTTGGGGGTGGTACATATTGATCATCAACCTCATGTGCATTTGATTCATCACGAAAATCTGATGCACCTTCGTCAGGACAAGGATCGATTGATCTTGGGGCAAAGGTCGATCAATCCTTGTCCTTCTATCAAGATTTTTTATTTGCCATGGATCGATCGATCTTGGGGCAAGGATCGACCGATCCTTGTCCTTCAGGTCTGGGCGAGTTTTTCAACTCTTTGCCACTCCTTAGTGAATGACACTGCAATATTCTTTCAGATTCTTCTCAGGTTTTCTTGGAATTACTCCCGGTGGAGCTCTGTTGCTCGCAGAAGTTTGAGCAACATGTGTTTTCAGCAATTTCATGTGTGTGCTTAATGTCTCGAACTTCCCATTGAGATCACGGTACATGTTATCCACCTTCTGATTCAAGTCCGCAGAGGACTTTTTCTGATTCTCCAGCACTTGCTTCAACATTTTCTTTAGCTCACTATCTTAAGAAGACGTAGAAGATTGTCCCTAGTTCTAATTATGATACCCCGACTGATAGTTGTTCTTGAATCCCCCTGAACCAAACTGCTTCTATTGATAGGAACTCTTTCCGAAGCCACTGCTCTGATTCTTGTTTTGAAACCCAGAGTTGAAGACACTCGGATTCTGTTGGAATGGCTTGTTCTGAAATTGGTTATGTTGGTTGAAACCTCTGTTACCAAAATTTCCTTGACCTCCAATGTAATTCACATATGCTTGTACAACATTCATCTCCTCAGTCATGTATTGATGATACAATTGTCCCATTTTCTGCTCTTGAAGCACATGTGCTTCATTCTGCTCCCCAAAAAAGTTCACTCCTTGCTGATCTCTCCTCATTAGCTCATCGAGTTTTGACTACAGATCATCAATTCTCTTCGCATCTGATGATACAACTCCTCTACCATGGTCATAATATGATCTTTGATTGGCCTGACTATTCGCCATGTTATTCACCAGTATGTAAGCTTCTTCCACAATCTTGGTCATGAAATCACCATTGCTCGCAGTGTTCATACCATTCTGATATTTCTCCTCAACGCCATTGTAGAAAATGTTGAGATGATTCCAATCTGAGAACCCATGATGAGGACAATCATTGAGGTACTCCTTGAATCTTTCTCAAGCTGCATGAAAACTCTCAGAACCATATTGGTGAAATCCAGCAATCTTGTTTTGGAGAGACATAGACCTTGATTTTGTGAAGAAATGCCCAAGGAAAGCAGTCTTGATCTCGTCCCATATCGTCAAAGAATCAGGCTCTAGACTGTTATACCATCTCGTAGCTTTGTCATTCAGAGAGAAACTGAACAACCTACATTTCAGAGCTTCAACAGGTACTCCGTTGTGCTCGATAGTATTGTAGATGGCTTCAAATTTATCGAGATGGTGAATTGATTTCTTTGATGGTAACCCATGCAACTAATTTTGTTGCACCAAGTTAATGGGACCAGTCTTGATCTCAAAGTCTCTTCTCTCTATGGGAGGCAGAAGAATCCTAGCACGAATCGCATAGAAAGCCTTTGGAGTGTCATATTGCGCCAGATTCATCCTCCGTTGAGATTGATTTACGCGTTGTTGCCCCTCAGCTGCAACATTTTGCAGGCTAACTTACTGAGCACCAACATTAGCACCACCTCCAGCAGGTGGATCACCACCAGAAGGACTCCAGGAAAGAGAGGATTTTGATAAACTTGAATGTTTTCTCCCATGTTATCACTCATGATTTTAGCAAACTCAAATTCCTCAATAACTTCCAGCAGCTTCTTCTTCTTCTTCTGTCTCTCTAGACGCCCAACTTCTGGCTCAAAAATCGAGAAGATTCGCGATCCCTTGGCTTCTAGTACGAGGCATGTTCATGCACCTGAAAGCAAAAAAACATAGAAGAAAAAGAAGAGATTAAACCAAATAAATAAAAATGCCTTAGGCACGCAATGATCCTAAGTTCTAAGACGACCTATTGGTCCCCGGAAACGGCGCCAGAAAACATGATAGCTTAGGTTTTCGCCCGAGATAACACTGCAAGCGTACAGAATTACGTTGTAGTGGTTCAGGATCAAATCCACAGAGACCAGAAGTAGCACAAAGAATTTCATATCAAATAGCGGGCTAAAGCGAAAAAGATGTCTTGTAAGAGATGCAAATAAATGAAATTAAGAAAGCAAAGAAAGCAAGCAAGCAACAACCGGGTTGTAAATCAATCAAAGAAGAGTAGGTCATTGGGTAATCTCAGGGAAACATATCATTGTTGATTCAAATTATTGATTAGGGAACATGTTCTAAACCGTCTTGAACTCAAACACAATTATAGAATTGATCTACTTTCGTAGTATCAATTCTCTATGTATTAGAAACCTTGAGACTAACTTTCGTTGACTCTCACATTCTAATCATGCATTCTAAACAAGTTTGATAGGTTCACAATTCACTTTAACATCAACTTTCATTGGCTTAAGATGAATTGCTCATTTAGGATTCTTTCGGGCATTTAAACAAACACTTTCCAGGCGTTAAACAATCTAAGATCAGAAACTAAGTGATTAGTTTAATTTTATGCATTATGAACAATCCTAGATGAAGATCCAATTGATTAAATCCCTTATCATACAATTCTATGTCAACAATTCATGAATCCCTATGTAAGAACCCTAAACCCCAACAAGTAAACTACTCACTCATGATAGTCGAACAAACACAGATTAGATTAGAGAGAAACATGATTGTATTGAACAGAAAATAAAGAGTAAGGTTCATAATTCTTCTCGGATTCGAAGTACGGAAGATGATTCTTCTCCTTAGGTTACAATTCTCTCTCTTACTCTCAAAAACTCAGAAAATAGCATTATGAAACAAGAAACACGAGCTTAGGCTTTTGTTATGAAATCCGATTCACGATAAGTTCGGTTTGGTTCTTTGTAAAATCAGTCCGCGAAACAGAATAGAGATCGATCGATCTTCAGACAAGGATCGATCCTTGTCCATCTGTTTGGATTTTGCAACCTTCAAGAAAACTTCCTTCGATGCTTGAAATCCGTTCAAAATGCAATCTTTTCGCACATCCAAGATCGATTCTTGTAAAAACACTAAAGAAAACAAATTCATGCCAAAGAGATCCGAATACATACTAAAAACCATAAATCTCAAGTAAAAACCATAATAAAAACCACTAAAATACTAATACATCAAACCTACAACTTGTAATCTTGGTCCTAATGAGGTTTATGAACACTTCAGCTAACTAAAGTCACCTAAAGACGAGCTCAAGGAGTTGTCAGTTGGAATACAATATGCTTTCCTCGTTCTTAACAATACTTTTCTGTTATTACCAATTCATTGGTACACAGTGTGGAGTCCACACTTCTTTTATCCGAATTAAGGAAACATAGAAAGGTTTTAGGATATTTAGTTTAAGATAGTATGGGCATATCTCTAGACTGTACATGCACATATTTTGTTTCGAATATGAATCAACATGCTCCATTGAATCTCAACGGAGGTTGAACCCGAATTTGAAAGTTTTCATGAAGAATGTTATCATGAAGCTTCTTGATGTCGAGATTGTCTATGCAGTGTTAGGTACTATATGGGTTAGTCCAGTACATGTGGTTTCTTAGAAAGGAGGAGTTATGGTGGTGAAGAATGAGAAATGACAAGCAAATCCCCACTAGAACCATCACTAGACATCAAATGTGCATTGATTATCGATAGCTTAATGTGGCGAATAGAAAGGATCAATTCCTTATACCATTCATTGATCTAATGTTGGAGCATATTGCTAATCACCAATATTATTGATTCCTTAGAGAATCAATCTATTGAGACGGCCATATCCCTTGGATATTCGAGATTCAGAGCCACTCCACACCTAATGAACTTAATTTTCTCATATGTGGGCTTGGTATACATCGTATAGACTCCTCTTTATGGTCTGACAAGATGAAGTATGCATGAGTACGATTTCCCTTTCTCTTCCTTTCAAGGAATAAACTTAAATCATTCTCCCTTGAACTAGCTCGTGCCTATCAAGTTAAAATTAAAGGAGAGACCGACAGAAAAAATAAAATGATACTTGATGGGGTCATCGAACCAAACCAAGTCCAGAAAATGAGGACAACGAAACTCCAATGAAATGTTCCAGGACTAAGAGACTAAGAGAAGGGTTTAACCTAGCAGTATAGGCCATTATAAATACAATTTAGCTTGAGGATACACACAATATCATTCACGGCTCAACAGCCTTCAAAATAGTTTGGTTGTATTAGATGGAGATGTATTGGAGGAATTTGTTCGTTTAAGCATCAAATAAGATCCACCTAAAACAAACCAAGGTATGTATGTTTAATTGTTAGTGTATAGAGCTCAGAACACCAAGAATCTCACTGAGATCACACCGGAACTTCAAGATATCATCACTTTGAGCAATAATCCACTAATGAGGAAACATAGCAAGAGGAGGAATCTAAAGAACATCACCTAGAAAAACTTGAAGAACTCAATTGTTCTGATTTCAAGGGGTTTCCAAATGGAGAAATCATCAAGAAACTCAAGTTGGACGGACCGGCACCAGCATTGAACACTTCATCTTCAAAACCGCATGTGTCAAACCAAAATCAGGTATCTTCAATTTATACAATATGTGCATATAATAAAGACCGGCCTAGTTTTTTTTAGAGGCTTAAGAAACTAGTATTAAAGTCTCAACAAGTCGTGCTTAGTTTATTTGCTATTTTTCCTTTTTGTCGAACTTTCCATTTTTGAGTTTGTTTAGTTTTATTAGGATTTTCTTTTGTTGTCTTGTCATTTTTGTCATTTTCTTTTATTTGAGTCGACCTAATTAGGTCTCTAGCTGATACGACCATTATATAAGGACCCTTGCAGCCTTTTAAACTTCACCCTTTTTGTATATCAATAAAATATGTTGTTTTTCTCCATTTCAAATAGCAGCTTGTCTAAAACTTGTCTTTACCTTTTTGTGGCTGATTAGCCTTAGATTGAGAAAACCTAATAGTATCGGAGATCCCTCCTTCATCTCTGTGATGCCTTCGATCCATCTTCGCTTCCATCAATCAATCTAATAAGAGAGAGCGTTACAGCTAGCTTGTTCATCCCATCTTGATTCAAGTTTTTTCTACAAGTCTTGTCTCATCATCAACAAACCATTGACCAGCAAGAGAGAGCGTGAAATCCAGCTTGTTGTTCCCATCCTTTTTGCATCCATAAGCCTATATTTAAGTCTTATATCAATACCGTAGAAAAATAGATAAAAACTCGATCTATAAAGAAAGTGAGAAAAGAGAGAGGAAATGGACTTTACAATAGGCTGAAATTGTTTAGGAACCTTAGAGAATGTGGCTATGTTGTTCTTTAATCAATATTCCCTTGATGAAGCCGTAAGTTTAAGAATATAGGGAGTATGTAATGGAGATTTTGAATTCTTCATGTGGATTGTGGATTTTGAATCGGGATAGTTGCTAAACTTTTGGTGAAGTAAGTAGAATTTCTTTTGTAAAGTCTACTCAGTTGTTCATCGATTGTCTGATCGAGGTCAATATTGGCTTTGCACGTTTTGTTTTTCAGACCTCTTTTCTATTCTTAGATTGTCTGCTCGAGGGCAAGCAACGTTTAAGTCCAAGGGAGTTTATAAACCTAATTTTACATGTTTTTACCTTGGATTTTTTTAAAAAAAGTTTCAAAGCTTTTAAGGCTTCTCCTATCAGAACTAATAGCTTTTTTTATGTGCTTTGAGTCATTTTAGGTTTGACTATGCATATTGGAGCCTTTTAGAGCCATTTGGAGCAATTCGAAGCAAAAGTGAGTTTCCAAGCATCAAAAAGATCAATCAAGATGAAGATATTTCTCTCAATTGATTCTGATGAAACTTGGATAAGAACTAAAATTTCTAGTTATATTCTTAGTGGATTTGGTTTCAAGTCATTTAGATTAGTGGATCAAAATATATAATCATTTTACTGAATGGTCTGTTTGGCTTGAAGATGAAGGTAGTGCAGGATGAAACTAAATGTCAATCTAGGGTAAGCCATGAATCTAACCGGTATTTTCTCACCTTCAGTGCCAGTTTATAGAGCTCCATTGTTGGCGTGTACCAAAAATAAACACCAAACCGACACAAACCAAAATCGACCCAAACTTATCCTAAATCAACATTTTGTGACCTAACCCTATAAATAAATGTTTATAGCCTTTTATGAAGGGGGAGCCAACCGAGATAGCACGAAAATACCTGAGAAATATAGGCAATTCATCCCTCATCTTTAGAGATTTTGATCACATGCATTGTTGCCCTTAGGAAGAAGATTTCAACTCTCGTACCAACATAAAAAAAATTCTATTGGACTAAATTTTAATGTGTTAAATATAATCCATTATATTTCCAATATGTTTCTCTCTATTGGAAAACTGGATTCTAATGGATTATATTGGAAATACTTTAACTAATGGGGATGTATTGGATTGAGCATTTGATAGGATTTGAATTTTAATGAGTTTTTAGAAGATTTTGGTGAATTAGGGAAATAGTTGTGATTTTTTATAGAAATTCTCTGCAATTCCACTGAAGACCATGTGATTTAAAGTGATTTGAGTCTTTGTATTTTTAACAAGAAAATCCACTAAAACACCTTAAATCACTTAAAATCTACTAGTTAAAATATTTCCAATAACAGTGGATTTGAAGATACATTTTAAAATCACAATTTTAATAACAATGAATTGTATAAGACTTTTTAAAATTCTTGTTTCAATAAGATAAGATTTCATATTTTAATACAAATCACTTCAAATTTCTGTTTGAATACACCCCCCATAGTTTTAGATTGGCACTGAATAATATTTGTTTCATATTAATTATATAATTTTTTAAACTAACCAGTAGTTAAATAATTTTGTGCACAGGCATATCCATATTAATTAGTATTAGTTACATATTTTAACTTCTAGATTGAGTTAAACGTTAGTTTATTAAAGATTTAATGTCGAGCTTTGGTGTTTTTTTTTAAAAAGAATTATGTCTTAGTAATTCTTGTTTTGAATGCTCATCACATTAAAACCATAAAATTGAGAAACAATTTTGTGTAACTTTCAGAAAGTATAAGACATAATCTTTAACAAAGTCTACGACTTTGGTTTAAATTCAAAATTTTCCAATGGGTGTTTTTGTGTACGAAATTTCTTAGAATAAACATATATGTTCGAATATGGGTGTCTTATATGTCATCAAACTTATACACCATTAAAAAACACCAGAAGAACCACGAAGTTTATATAAATCTATAAGATACACTAATCTTATATGATCTTTAAGAGTTTTATAATCATGTTTATCTATTTAAGATCATAAATTTTATAAGTTTATAAATATCATGTATAAGTTTATAAAGATCATAAATTTTATAAGTCTCCAATCTTAATGCGATCGGTGATAAGTGTTTGCTTCATGTTTGGCATGATCATCTTCCTAATTATTTATATAAACATTGAGATGAAAGAGATAATCATAAACGTACCTTTTTATATGTGCTGACACCTTTTTGTTTTAATAAGGATTAAGAAAGAACTAATTGAGTTTTGGAGTCATAAGCTCCTACGGTGAAATTATTTATGTTGAGAGGTAAAACTTATGTTTATATTGGGAACATGATCGATTGATTTAGGTTTAATATATTTGTTAGTTTTTTCAAAAAATAAGAGTTTAAAATTTTTAAAATAAAGGTCAATATTGATTTTTCCACGATTTGAGTAGGGTTACAAGTATCCGAGAGAGATTGGGATAGGCTAAGGAATTGATCTGGTGATGCCATGTTATAATAGAGGGTTGTGATTGTGACACTTAGGTTTCTGGGTTTTTTTTCGGAATTCCGAGGAATGCTCACGTGACGTCACGTCATCAACAATATAGATTTAATAATAGTATAGATTTCATGTCTTGCTTGTTGTTTTAAACTTTATTCGAAGCCTAATGAATTTGTAGTGCATGCTTAGTCCTTGAGAATTTATCTTTAAATATTACCACAACATCCTTGCAGGTGAGTGATAATTATTTTGGGTGAAAAATTACACCACATTATTTGCAAAATGCTATACAAAAGCGTAAAGAAAACGGTTTCAATTCTATACATGTAGGTTAAATCCAAGTTGGAATTGAAAATCTTTCAAATGAAAGCTTAACCACCTCTACTTTGTAATTCTATCGAATCAAGTTTTATATAAGACCTGTACTTTTTATTGCTATTCAAACTTCTTAGTTTTCTTAAATAACAAAATTATTTTACAATATATGGTCTTAAAAGTTAAAACTTATAACTAATAAATTGATAGATGGTTCAATCCCAATTGCTTTAATTTTCCGAGTTCACTTTAATGCTAAGACAAGTGTTTCTTCTTCTAAAGTAAAAATTTTAAGTGAAAAGGGAGAAACTCTTCTACTAAAAACAGATCTTTCTAGATCTAATTTTGTTATTTCAAGATCCATTTATAAATATGTCAGATAAATGGGTATTTGAAGGAGCTACTAAATCAAATCTATAAAACCCATGGATCCTATAGAACCAAATGCAAGTCTAAAACACAATTAATAATTTCATTATAGAAGCGTTAAATTTTCTTTTCTTTAAAAATAATAAAAATTATGTGAACTAACTTTTGCAAATTTCATCCCTTCCTGACAGGATATATTTAGAAAGAGTCTCCCAAATTGCTTAGGATTCATTGAATAAGAAAAGACCTTTAAAGGTTTTTTTCCAAAAGACCTTTAAAGTTTCAACCACGACTTTGAAAATTTGATGTTCCATATTTGTTTCAATCGCGATTTTTAACGTTTGACATTCTAAATTCGGTTTAACAAATGTTAATTTCGAACTCAAATTCCAAAACAAAATTTACATAGTAGAAATAATTTTCCACAAAACAAAATTTCTAAAAAATATGATCCAGCAAATCCTAATTTTTCGGCAATTACAAATAATATGAAAAATAAACTAAATTTATGAGGAAAGGAATTTCATTTCGAGAAAAAAATTAAGGATTGATTTCTGCTATAAAATAATACCCAAAAGACATTACTTTGTCAAAACTTTTCTGAAGATAGAAATTTATACAAGAAAAATTTTATAAATATCTCCAACAAAATCAAATTCAAGTTATGTTTTTCAGTTGGTTCAAGGAGTATACGTCCAAAAATAGTATTTATTTTCCTTCTCCAAACTTGCAATTCGTATCACCAATTAAAATAAAACTTCTGGGTGAGAAACTTTTACAAATAAAAAATTGTTCGTTCCATCCAACCCTCTCCAAAAGATAAAGTTTGTATCGTTAGAAACCCTAATTGAAATTATTCCTTCTAAACTCCCGAAAATGATGATAAAACAAATATTAAAAATATCATCGTTCCAAATAGCTTTTCAAACATATATCTTGGAACAATAAGTAAACAAAAAAATAAAATTGAGAAATCAATTTAGAGTCCAAATGTTGTCCCACAAAAGTCTCCCCCCAAAAATAAAAATAAAACCATTATGTTCATTCCATTTGAAATCTCAAATTCAAGCATTAAAACATAATAAGATTAAAAAATAGAGTTCATTCCCGTATTTTAAAATTATAAAATAAAAATAGGAGATAGTAGTGCGCCTCCAACTTCTGATATCTCAAACATCCCAACCTTCGTAATACATATGTTTGTTCATGATTCGGACGTTAGTGAAACTTTTGAATTCTGTAAACATACCCTCAAAATAAACCCAATCAATTGGAACAATAATCAGGAATGTCAAATAATTTTGGCTCATGATCTGGGGAAAATTCAGCTAATAAAACAATTTAGGTTCGACTCTTCTTCAATTTATTATTGGATTATTGACGATATTCAAAATACAATTTCTTAAGTTTCCTCCAAAAAATGACAATGGCTGCAAATGCCTACATAACCTAAGTATATAAATAAGATTAAGTTGTGCCTGGAATGGTAATAGCTGGTTATTCTAGCCAGCTCAAAGGTTGGTGGGATAACTATTTAACACCTCAAATACTTGAAATATGAGATGTCGTTAAAATGACGAAGATCATGTCAGATGATTTTGGAAATCCCCAGCAAGATGCTTTGACAACTTTAATCATAGCTATAACCTTATATTTTATGGGAGATCTTTCCGTTCTTGGAGACAAAAACGTTGAACTTCTCTCCAACCCTTGATGAAAAAAGTTAAGTGATTTTAATGGTACAAAAACATTTTTTTTACTAGAGTTTTACTCAGTCAAGATTCAAACCAACTTTTTTGGAAAGATAAATTTTTGTTGGTCTTCCAACCATTTTAAGAAAAAAGGTTAGAAATAAATGAAATTTTATAATGAAACCAAAATAATATATTATAATATTTTCACATATGGAGAATTGATCATTATTATTCAACAAGGTCTTAAATCTATCAACAAAAATTGGTTAGATTTTATAATAATTTCACATACGGAGAATTGATGAGTATTAAAATCTTTCCAAACACATCTTAAATGGGAACTCACAAGATCCAAAAAAAATTGTGTTTTTTCAAACAATTCGAAATAGACTCTACTAATGGTAAAATTCTTACATAGGAGAATGTAACATATCTTACTACTCCAAACCTAAACTACCAAAATCCTACTTCCTCCAAAGTAAAAAGTATTCAAAAAACTAAGAACGTCCAAAACCTTTCAAAAATTCTTAACAAATAACACATATAACATTTCAATCAAATGAACCTCAAACCACCAAACCTTTCAATGAAAACCTCACATTTCATAGTTGCAACAAAAATTGTCACACTTTGAAATTTTTTTGTTTATAAAGTAAATCCAAGAATTAGACCATGGAGAAGAACATTCAAGTAAGATATCAAATCTTTTACTAGACTATTCTTCATATATGATTCAGACTCATCTTTTAACTTTAGAAAAAGTTTAAAAGGTGATGAACTAAATACTGATTAATCAACTAGTTCAAACATCAACGAGAAAATCTCAAAGTTCTTACGAAGGATCAATAAATCCAGTTTAAAATCATGAAATTAACTAAAGATCCACTTTTAAAAAAAATATGGAGAAAAAAATATTTTTTCCTTGAGTATTGCAAATACTAAAGATCATCCTACAGAACTTGTTGTCCCGACCGATTCCAAATCATCAACTTATGATCTTACTACCATTCTCAGTAAAAATAAAGAAAAAAGAAATTTCCAAATCTTTGTTACAAGACCTTAGATCAAAAATCTAAGAAGTGAAAAATGAGATAAAAATCCTTAAAAAAACTTGATCCATATACTTCCATTCAATTTTTACTTTAATAAAAACAAAAATTTATTCTAAGTATGACGATCTTGATAAAGAGATTCTCAAAAATATTGAAGAAGAGCTTATGCTAAAAGAACATATGTGATCCCTAAACAGTACTCCAAATAATTTTCTTTGTGTTTTTAGAGAAACCACATTTAAAAAATATAATATTAGGATAACAATTGTTTTCTTTAAAAAATTTATAAAACAATAAGATTTCTCTCTTCGACACTTGTATTGATATTAATTGTATCAAATATGGTCATGTCCCAACGTGTTTTCATTCTCAAACTCGCGAAAAACTTTATGCAGCAAAAAATTTTAAGTTGTGCATAATGTCCAAAGCCGAAGCTTATGTTTTAAAAGACAATATCTTAATCAAAATCGTACTTTTTCTAACAGATGACAACTATAAAAATGTCATTTTAAGGATATTTTTATAAATTTAAGCACTCTATACAAGGTTTTTTTATCAACTTTCTAAAGAAAAAATAGATAGGCATGTGACCCAAGATGAAGCAGTAGTGTTTACATAGATAAATATAGATGATCGCATCCTTGCACTCTATACAAGATTATATATGATTAGATTTATTTTTTTCAAAAATTATGTTTCTGAATTTCTTGAAACCCTTAAAAATGTAATCTAAATTTAATAATTGATTGTTCTATACAAATATTTTTTTCAGTTTATTAATACAGAGTAAGACTTTCAATTTAGAAAAATTGAAATCAAATTTTCTATTGGACAAAACCCAAGGATCTTAAGATAAAAAATCTCAGATCTTAACAAACTCTTTGAAATTTTTTTTTTTCAAATTTACCTACGGGCTTTTGCATTCCTAAACAATATATTGTTACTTTTTTTTTTGACATCAACAATATATTGTTACTTTACCTTACAGAAAAAGTCTTAATAAAAAAGAAATTTCTACTAAGGCTCATCAAGTACAAATGAATTACGAATTCATTGTAAAAAAAAATTATTGGTCTCTTAGAAAAGAGTTTAATCAAAATCAAAGATCACTTTGGTCATGTGCCACATTTTATGTAAATAAAAATTCCGAAATAGAAAGGAAAACTCTACAATTTTTAATTTAACTATAAACCACTAAATATTGTTTTAAAATGGATCAAATACCAACAGGAAATATGAAAAATCTACTCCAAAAAATTTATTTGGCATATATTTTAAATTTGATTTAAAATCAGGATTCTGTCAAATATAAATCTCTAAAAAACTATTTTGACCAATACAAATGGAAAATATTACCATTTGGTTTAAGTTGCACCTTCAAAATTTCAAAGGGTTATAAATGATATATTTTCTAATTATTCAAAATCTTGCATCGTTTCTATTGACGAAATACGTATATTCTGAAATTCCATTAAATATTATTTTAAAAATCTTAAGCCATTTTATAATGTTTCAAAAAAATAGTCTCATAGTTTCAAAAAAAAAAAATCCTTATTCCAAACTAAGACCAAGTTATGACAAAAAAAAAAAAAAAAACTAAGACCAAGTTCTTAGGTCATTATATATCACAAGGTATGATTTAACTAATTGAAAGATCTTTACAATTTGGAAACAAATTTCTTGACGTATTTTAAATAAAGCTTTGTTACAAAGGTTCTTCGGAAGTCACAGTTACTTTTCAGATTTATGTCCAAACATTAATAGGTTATAGTCAAACCATGACATAGTTGTTTTAAAAAGAACCCAAATCCTTGGACAAAATATACAATTTTAGCCCAGAAAAAGAGACAAGTATTTGAAACCTTTTATATGCATATAATAGATCCAAACCTTGAAAAGAATGTAAAAACAGATATATTAAGTATAGAATATGGTGGTAATCTTAAACAAAAGAATGCAAATAATAGTTATAGTCCATTTTACGTTTTCACATTGGAATTATATCCAGAAGAATTGTTCAACTATCAAAACACAAAATTTAAGCATTGTATTATGTATCCAAAAATTTTAAAGTGATCTTCTAAATCAAAAGCTCTTTTACGAGTTGATTGCAAAAATGCAAAATGTTTTTAATAAAAAGACATTAAAACATTACTTTAAAAACTATTTTGCACGATGGCAAGCTATATAACTATTTTTATTTTGATAGTGAATATATAAAAGAAGATTCAACTTTTTCTAGATTTTTTTACTCCAAAATTTCTTCAAAGAAGGTACAACGACTCCAAGGAAGAAGATTTGGTAGTGGCAAAAGCATAATCTTGGACCCAAATACAGAAAAAAAAAATCCTCACTCTTAAACACTGACCAACAAAAACAATAGATATGTGGATTGTTGATACAAAAAGACTATTTCTGTAGAAACATAGAAGAAAAAATCGACACTCCAAACTCAACCATTTTCTAGAAACAAGTCAAATTCTGCAACTACATAAAGTACTCGAGTAGACTTTTCTAAAAATGGAGAAGGGTGATTAGTAAAAAAGATTCCCTTCCCAACCGACCTTACAATTTTTTCAATAGCAAATGAAAAAATAATTTCAAAATCTTCAAACAACTCACAAATTGTCTAAAAAGATTTTTCACAAAACATTCCACTATAGTATTTAGAGAAAAGAAAATTTACCAAAATATTAATACTGTAGAAAATGGTTTTATGAAAACATGATCCATTTTTAACGATCTAAAAATATTTTGAAAAAAAAAAAAGTTTTTTCAAACCTTCAAAAGAAATTGTATTATATTTTCAAACTATATTGAAAAAACTAATTCAATATTTTCAAGCCTTTTTATTTGAATTAAAAACACACTAATCCAGGTTATTCCACTTTTTAAATTCATAAGATTATGGCACAAAGTGATTTTATTTCACCCTTTTTTATCTATTTTAACTATTACATCATATGACTACACTTAAATTTTTATAGTTTATATAAATTATTTTTGTTAATTTATAGATATTTAAATTTTATCACTTTATTATTTTTGTATTTTTATGACAAATTGTATTTGTAAAATATTAATACTGTAATATAATTAGTTTTAAAAATTATGGTTTATTTTTAATTTGAAAATAAAATATATTTAACTTTTGGTGAAAATGATGATTTTAAATTGTGTCGGGTCAGAATTTTGATAATGATTATGGAAAAAGAATATTGGAATATTCCAATATATTGTTGGAATATATAAATGAGTAATTATAGTTTGCTTTAATTCTTTTAATTCATTAGATATATTTGATAAATTTTTTAAGATATGTTTAATTTTAAAATTTATACTTAGAAAATGTTGTGTACTTTTCTCTTTTTTTCTTTATCGACTGAACAGTGCATTACATCAATTTGAACCAGAGGTTACAGTAGGCATGAGAAAGTTTGGGCAAATATGATACAAACCCCATGGTAGATGATCATTGGAAGCTTTCCTAGCTAGAAGATCGGCACATGTATTTGTATCTCGAGGAGAGAATGTGAAACTGATGCTTTCAAAAAGGCTACTCCACAATAAAATTTCTTCCTATTGATGCTTTAATCTTAGATTTGGCAGTTTATTATTGAGTGTGTGCATTATGTTTCGGTTATCCCCTTCGAACACAACATGTCAATATCCATATGACCATACACATTGTATAGCCCATAATAAAATCGAAAGTTCGTCTTCTTCAATAGTGTGTCTCCCTTTGAACTTACCAAAACCACATTCAAGAAAATCGCCTATAGAGTTTCGCAAAATCCATCTCATTCCGTAGTGTACATCCCCATCATGAAGAGAGACATCGTAGTTGCATTTGGTCAAGCCCGACGATGGCTTTGCCCATCTCTTTAGTCTTGTAATAACCAGGTCATTCTCCATGCCTTGTGAGCATGAAGCTTGTGGTCTAAGCAAGATCCATTCATCGGCATCATCCTTCACGTTTTGCAAGACCTCTTGTACCTCCATATTTTTGTTATTAAAAACTAATTCATTCCTAGACTTCCATAATCTCCAGAGGAGATAGAACGTCAACATCTTTAACGGATCTTCGAGCTTCTTATTATGGTTCATATAAAGAAGCAATTGTAACTTATCCTCCACAAAGATGGTATCACTACACAAACGGTCAATAAGAATTCCACTCCTTCGCCATACTGCTATTGCAAAATGGCAGGTTAATAGTAAGTGATCATCTATTCCTACTTTGTTACAACATCGACGACAAAAAGGATCCACTTGGACGTGTCTTCGAATTAAATTTGCTGACACAGAAATAGTTTGAGAAGCGATCTGCCATATAAAATGTCTTAACTTCGGGGCGGTGTCCATCGTTCATATGACTGTTGCAATATCCGGTTTAGTAGCCAGCGGAGGTGGTTGTTCTAGCAGCTCTTGGTCCATTTTCGAGGTTAACCAATATCCTGATTTAACGATATAGATATCATTACTATTATAGTTCCAGAGTATTGAATCAGGACAAGTTTTTCCGAATCAGATGATGATTTGAAGCGTCAATCATGGAGGCGACGGACCTCTCATCCCACTGTCGTGTACTTTGGTCAATTAAGGCCTTGACCTTTGTCGTATGGTTGATCGAAGCGAGACTACTGGCAAGTCTCGGAGGAGTACACGAAATCCAATTATCAACCCCAAGGAGTGTATCTGAACCATCCCCTATACAATAATGGGTCACTTTTCTCATCAAGAGGTCACAACCAAACATCAAAGATCTCTGGCCAAAGGAGGCTTGGGTTCCCGCAGTGGTATGGAGCATACTCTATTTCCGAAAGTATCTTGCTTTGAGAAAACGATACATCAGAATAGAGGGTCTTTGGATAATCTTCCAAGCGTCGTTTGCTAATAGGGCTTAATTAAAGTTATACAAATCTCTAAACCCGAGTCCACCCTCTTTTTTTGTTGCAGATATTCGTTTCCATGACATCCAATGCATCTTTCTTTTATCCGTCGTCGTACCCCACAAGAACTTTGATAGCATCCCATTGATTTCATTACAAAGCTCAATAGGTAGCAGGAAAAAGTTCATTGAATAAACTGGTATCGCATATGCAACATTCATTATTGAAGTTTCTTTTCCTGAGGTGGAGAGGAAATAGTTTTGGCAACCATTGATACGCTTCTCTAGTGATTCCTTAATATAGTTGAACATGTCCTTCTTTTTATGTCCAAATTATTCCTGTAAGCCAAGATATTTGCTCGCTCCTTTAACATTTGGTATCTCTAAAATATGTTTCACACATTGTCGAGTATGCTCAAACACCTTTTGTCCAAAAGAAATAGCTGATTTGTCAAGGTTAATGAGCTGACCCGGAATCGCCGCATAGTCTTCGAAAATTTTCTTCAGATTGACATTATTTCGATAGTCCGCTTTGACAAAGAAAAATGAATCATCTGCAAACATAAGGTGAGATATTCGCGGGCCATGTCGACAAAATTTGATACCCTCAATTCGATTTTGTCACTCTGCCTCTTTTAACATCAAACTCAATACATACGAACATAATATAAAGAGGTAAGGAGACAATGGATCACCTTGTCGTAATCCTCGGGAAGCTTTAAAACTTCCAACTGGTCCCCCGTTAATCAAGGTGGAGAAAGAAACCTATATCACACAACTCATTACCCAATTAATCTAAACCTCTGAAAAACCCTTTCTCTTCATTACTTCCTCCAAGAAAATCCACTCCAATCTGTCATAAGCTTTACTAATATCGGTCTTTACCACCATGTACGACGTAAAGCACATTTTCTTAACCATTAGCGAGTGCAAGATTTCATGGGTTATCATCACGTTATCCTTAATATATCTTTTCGGTAGAAAAGCCGTCTGGTTTTCCTTCACAACATGTGGAAGGACCGATTTAAGTCGTTGAACCAAGATCTTGGAGATAATCTTATATATTACATTACACAAGCTAATGGGTCGGAAGTCTTTCATTGTTACCGGAGTAGTAATCTTAGAGATAAGATAAAGATTTGTATGATTTGATCTTGGAGACAAAACACCGATTTGAAAGAAATGATCAACGTCCTTTAGAATAGCCGGAGAGACCACATCCCAATACTCTTGTAAAAACATCGCCGTAAAACCGTCAGGATCCAAAGCTTTCGTTGCGCCAATTGAGAAGACTGCTTTTTGAATATCCTATATCGAAACAGTTTTTGTCAATGAAAGATTCATGTCCTATGTTACCACCTCTTGTATAACACTTAGTATGGTAAAAAAAATTTTTCTTTGAAGAGAGAAGGCGACTTATAGTGCGATTTCTCTTTTGTCTTTGTAACCGTTTTCTCTCACCAGAGAGGGTTGGTAGCCAGTTTCTGGCGGTTTTCATATGACCGTTACCAGATTTGGTAGTTTTTTTCCCTTCAACTGCTACATCTCGTGATCTATTTAAGCTAGTAAAAGTTTGGGGTTTCCGATTCGTTCATCTCAACTCCTTAATTTCTTTTTCCCTCTTTCTTCTGGTCATGGCGGAAAACATATGGCGTCAGATGCAGAACATTTCCTTGGGTCTTGTTGATGCAGTGGTCAATCAACCACTGTCTTTGAGTGATGAAGCGGAGATAGTGAACCAATTTATCCTCAGAGTGAAGCCAGTGAATCCGAAAAAGCAGAACCTACGTGCGATGGTTATGGCTTTCCCAAGGGTCTGGGGTATGGGTGATGAAGTCAGAGGCCGTATCCTGAAGAATCTGAAGATCCAATTTGTCTTCACTTTGGAAGAAGCGATGATATTTGTGATAAGAAGAGGCCCCTGATCCTTTAACGATTTGATGGTGGTGTTAGAGTGTTGGAATTCCATTCTCACAAATGAAGATCTAATCTATATTCATTTCTAGGTCCAAATCAAAGGTATCTCATTACAGTTTCTTACCCAACGCATAGTCATGCGTATAGGTCGTGAAATTTGTGATTTCCAAGAGATGGATTTACGAGCAGAGGTTGTGCAATATGTGAACTACGCTTGTGTGAAACTCTTGTGGAATATCATTGAACCGCTTCGTTTCCAGAGGGTCTTTCAATTTAGGGATGAAGCGACGATACTCAAATTCCAATACAAAAAGCTTCACAACTTTTGCTCTATTTGTGGCCTCTTGAGTCATGCTGCGGATGACTGCCCTGGCAACTCTAATGCCGACGATGGGCCTGACAATGAGAGTGGGGATGGGGAAGACATTGATGGAGACCACCCTCCAGGATTTCCGCTCTGTATCGAGCAAGGTGAAGGCATAAATGAGGCACATGAAGCTGTTGACTAAGAGGAGACTGATGAAGATCAGCCATCGACAAAGAAGTAGAAGCGTAAGGTGGGCAATCTGGTGCTACGGAATTCAGACAATGGAAGACAATGAACACTGAAGTGGGCCCGTCTGGAACTAGTGGACAACGCAATAACGACAGGGATGGTAAGGTGGGCCAGAATTGATGCAATACTGGATGGGAGATTCCTAGTCCCTTGATCTTCTGAAAGAGAGATCAAAATTTCTGATATTTTTGTTGGTTTTTCTGCGGTTTTATGGATGAGAATAGATGAGGATGATTGACAGAAAGATAGAAGTGTAATAGATCTAGAGAATTACCTCTTTGTTGATCTAAAACAAAAAAGGCTCTTAGAGAATTAACTCTTTAACGATCAGTTTCTTCTGGATATTACACACCAAAAGGTTGTGAATTGAGATATGACACACTCAAATTCACTAAAAAGATAGAGAAAAAACTTCTCTTTTGATTAAAAACTTCGATGAATCAATCTCAATGTCTGCAAAATACAACTTAAATAAGTCTAATTCTCCTAGGGTTCCACGAAAATAAACCATAAAATAAGACCTAATTGTCGCCTAAATAAAAAAAAATAAACCAGAAATAATTTAAAATCTAAATCTAAAAACCAATGATGAAACCGAATGGTGAAAACCGAGTAATTAACATCTTGGTCGAATCTTTATGGTTTGCTTCCTCAATTACTTGGTTTTCTTGATGAGAATGAATTAAAGACAGTCTGATAATAACCTGGTCGAATTCCCTTACATAAATGATTTGAACTTGAATTCACACGAACCGGCTTGATAGACGAGCTGAAAGTCTGCTGACTTTGAAAATTCATAACTAATTCTTCCCAGCGTCTTTTCAAGTGATTCCACTTTTTCTTGATCCTTGATGGCCTGAAAATCTAAAACATTTTGAATCATAGACTGAAACCTTCTGGTTTGGTTGGAGTATCCTTTGGAGTGAGGATATGTCTATTATGCGAAAATCCTGATTCACCCAGATTGTAAGCTCCATAACTCCCAGGGCTTTAATGTCGTTGTGATTAATCCAGCATGTAGAGATGCTTTGAATAGTAATGTTTCTAGAACAATCAAGCTTGTTGCATAATTCCCTTTGGTTGGAAAGATATGCTCCTCGGAGTGCTCCTACGTCAAATCTGTTTTCTAGGCAGCTTGCTCGGTTTGCTTGTTGCCTGAGAAATAAGCTGGTCCTGATTGCATCAAGAATCCACACGAGCCAGAATGAATGCAGCCTTTTGGAACTGCAGAGGTTTGAAAGGGTCTCTTGCAGTTCGATGCCTAAAGAGAATACAAAGGAAGTTTTCTCTAGACTTAATCTTTCTAATTGAAACAAAGAATCAAGACGATGTGTTACGTGATGTAGCTGCTCAGTTGAAGTTTGATTATGTAAAGTGTGTAACGCCAATAGGCTTGTCTGGTGGTTTAGCTTTGTTGTGGAACAAGTGTCTTTCTGTTTCTGTTATCTCTATGGATGAAAACCTTATTGATTGTAAGATCAATAATAAAGATGTTTGTTGCTATTTCTCTTGTATTTATGGTTTTCCAATTCGCAAAATGAGACATATCCTTTGGTAAAAACTTGAACGATTAGCAACAAAAAGAGAGGGTCCTTGGTTAATGGTGGGTGATTTCAATGAAGTTCTTAAACTTGAGGATAAACAAGGGTGTCGAACTCGTGAGGCATGGAGTTTGGTAAATTTTCAAAACATGGTTAATACTTGTCGAGTCTCTGATTTAGCATATCGTGGGAACAATATGACTTGGTTAGGGAAGAGACATGATCACATTGTCGAGTGTTGGTTAGATCAGGTTATGGTCAATGATGAATGGAGAGTTGAATATCCTTATCATGAAACAGAATATTTAGATATGGCAGAGTCAGATCATCGTCCAACAATTATAAAAATCATGCAATTCCCAGATACTTGCTGATCCATGTTTCGCTTTGATAAAAAGTTTTGTGAAATAGAGAACTTTAAAGATATCATTGAGAAGGGCTAGAATGAGAATACAAATCCAGAAACCTATATTACAAGTAGAATAAGACAATGCCAGAAAAGTATAGCTTCTTGGAGACGTAATCACAATACCAATGCGACTAAACGAATTACGGGTCTGCGGACTCAAATCGATAACACCATCAGAGATCCAAATGCGGACTACACCACCATTATAGCTCTAAAAGGGGAGTTAGCACAAACATATCAAAGTGAAAAAAAAGCTATTAGAAACAAAAGAGTGGAAACAAGTGCCTTAAAGAAGGCGACCGTAATACGAAATTTTTTCACGCAATAAGAAAAAACTAAATAGCTCAGAAAAAACTTTCTACCATCGAGGGAGCTAACGGTGAGGTGATTATAGGCAATAAACTGATTGGCTAGGAAGCAGGAAAATATTTTCAAGAACTTTTTACAACTACTAATGTTGTGTACTTCTCTATCAATAGATAAGATGATGATATTGCTTACCAATTTCTTTTAGAGCATGTTTAACGCGGGTTCTAACCCGCGGTTCTTACGATTTTTTAAATTAAAAAAAAATAGAAAATCCGAAGAAACCGTATCTTAGAGTTTTTAATTAAGAGCCGGTTCTTAACCGGCTCTTAAAGGGTTTTTTTTTCTTGGGTCAGAACAATTTCATTTTTGGATCCGTTTTGGATCCGTTTCAGATCCATTTTTTTTTGTTTTTCAGTTTTTGGATTCGTTACATATTCTTTTACGATTTTTGAAGTTTCGGATCCGTTTCGGATCTGTTTAAAATATCTCGATCCGGATCCAAAATACACAAAAATATCCGTTTTGGATCCGTTTTGGTATCGTTTCAGATCCGTTTTTTTTGTTTTTCAGTTTTTGGATTCGTTACATATTCGTTTACAATTTTTGTCGTTTCGGATCTGTTTAAAATATCCCGTTCCGAATCTAAAATACACGAAAATATCCGTTTCGGATCAGTTTTTGATCCGTTTCAGATCCGTTTTTTTTTGTTTTTCAGTTTTTGGATTCGTTACATATTCGTTTACGATTTTTGAAGTTTCGAATCCGTTTCAGATCTGTTTAAAATATCCCGATCCGAATCCAAAAATATACCTAAAAATACTCGAAAATATCCAAAAATATACTTAAAAATACTCTAAAATACCCGAAAATATATCTAAAAATACTCAAAAATATATCGAATTTTGTTTAAGTAAAAAAAAAAATTATTTAAAAACCCCATTTGGAGTTCTTGCAATAATCGACAAAAATTGCTAAGAACCCCTTTAGGGTTTTTATTCTAAAAGAATTAATAAAAAATAGCTAAGAACCCCTCTGGGGTTCTTAGCATTGAACATGCCGTTACCGTAAAAATATCCGTACTACTATAAGATATCAATCGGACCCATAACTAAAACCACAAGACCTCACTTATTTTGAGTTTCTTAGGGGAAAACCCTTGCTATGTTCTTCCTTTAGAAAACCTGACGGAAACGGAAACTTCCTTGTATTTTTATGAAGAAATAGTTCCAAGCTGAGAATTCGAACGAACCATATCAACAAAACACTCTCTTTATCTCACCATCCTAAAAAGTATCTCTACACTATTAACAATTGGGAGGAAAAATAAAATCTCTAATCAATAGTCAGCACAATATGATGCAAATCGATCTGTAGTTTCTCATGAAGAAGAGACACATCCACTACGTTCCCTTTCTCCTCCTTGGCCGCCAACTCCGTCACCGGAATCGCCGCCAGAAACCTCTTGATATACTCTCTGCAACATTCTTTACCTTTACATACCAATGATTCATCGTCCTCTTTTTTCTCGTACATCAAACTCGAATCATCAAACTTGAGAATGTAAGCTTGCTTGCAACCTTCGAACAGTCTCTCCCCTAACGAATCAATTACGCAATACCCATCTGAATCTGCTTTCATCACGAAGAAATGATCGTTCCAACTCACAACATAAACCCTAGATTCCCCACGACCTGAAGCTATCACTACTTCTTTCTCAACTTCATCCCAGATCTGATCAAACGACATTAGACCCTCCAGCGAAGCGAATCTCTCTGGACTGAAAAACCCAGTGAACGATTTATCTGTACAAACCCTAATCGGCCTTAGATTCGCTGAGACGATCGTCTCCAGATCGAAATGCTTGTTCGGGAACAATCTCAGATACGACTCTCCCTCGCAAAGAGATTGCCATAAAGAAGAGCCTTGAGTAATTAGAGAATCAAATTCTGTTCCCGAAGGATTGATTAGCCGAGGATTAGCTTGGAACCAATGCGCCACCACCACTGCAACCGCCGCGCACGCTGCTTCTCCGCTGGCTTTTTCGCTTCTCTGGTCAATCGACGCCGCGTAAACTTCTGACTTTAGCTTCGATTTTCCATCACGGCTCACCAATTCCTTCACCACCCATTTGTTTGCTTCGATTGTTAAATCTGTCGCCGACTTTTCTGGTTCTATCTCCGACGGTTTTGTTGTACCTTCCTCCTCTCTCTGCAAAAGTAAACTGGTTTCGGTTATGTCCTGATGTCGAATCAGTTTTCGAAATTCGTTTGAGAACAAAAAAGATACCGATTCTCTTCTCCAAGTCATAGAAAAGCTTAACCGTCGTCTTTTCCACCAATTAAACCCGGCTTTTTGACCCGGTTCAGACTGGTTCTCCGGGCTGGAAGATGATTCGGTTTCCACAACGGGGCTGCGTCCGCCGGAACTCGACGTGGCCGGCGACGAAGAAGAATCAAAATTGCCACCGTGACGACTCGCCATCTTCGTCGTAATCGCTGAGTCAACCGAGAGATGTCCGAGTTGTATTAAGTCGTCTTGTTCATTTCTTACTTCGGAAAAAGTCACGTTGACCTGATTTAATTAAACAATGGCGTGTCTTAATTAATTAAGGATTAGGATTAGTTAATTAAAAAAAGAAATTTCCATTCAATCAAACTAGAAGCTAAAACCTTTGATGTTTCCGAGATTAATAGAATATCCAATGAGAAGAGAATAATAAATCAAGTATGACTTTTTGATGAATTAAGAAATGTGACTATATTTTAATTGACCAACTTACGACAAGAGTTGCTTCCTTCGAAAGTAAACCCCTTGAACGGATCGGAAGCTTTCTCTCCACCGTCGATTGAAGCTTGGACGGTAACTCCGACAAATCCAAAGACGCTTTTCCGATCGCCGACTTTTTGCTTCTCGCGTCCACATTCTCTCCCTAATACCAAGAATAGGATTAATTAAGGTAATTAAATTAATTATCCAAAAAAGATAATTAAGAAATCTCACGTAGAAGACAATGAAGGAGAGGTTCCATGGGCCGACAATGCAACAAACGCGTTCGAACTCTTCATCCCATTCCACATGGCTAACGCCTAAAGCAATCGGTTTAGAGGTTGTATGGTTAACTGGTCGGTTTGACCGGTAGAAAGGAACGAGCCCTAATCCGAAACCGGAGACGGGTCCTTTCCATTTCAACTCTACCATCGCCAAAAGGTTCTTCGCCGCCGTGTCATCACTGGGAATTGCCGGTAAACCATCAAGCCTCACCGGCTTCACCGTCACGTGAAGCTTCCTCACCTTCTTCGCCATTGGTTTCAGAATCTATTCCTCTTCCCTTTTTTTTCTTGGTATTTTTTATTTCTCCTTTTCTTTGTTTTTTTGTTTTTCTTTTCGGTGTTGAAGGAAGGAGGCGATATTTTGTTGTTTTATATATGGGTATATGTATACGTGTATGTAGAGGCGTATATGTCTTCTAAATAAGGCATAGGAAACGTAGAGAACATTGAAAACGAATAAAAGACAGCAAAAAAAAATGAAACCCTCCAAGAAAACAATTTTAAAAGAGCGACTTGGTCGTATATTTGCAGCAAACGCAGCAAATCCGCGTTTGAGGCAATTAGAGAGAAGGCATAAAATAATTATCACGTGTGACTTGCATTATCTATTTTCCTCGAGCTGATTCTGACGTGGATGTTTATAATTGGATGGATGACTTGGTAAATGGTACCTTATACAAACAAGAGAAACTCTGTATCTCTTTTTTTTGTAAGAAGGGAATTTATATATTCGAACTGGTTGGCTTTCTTTACAGCTTTCGTAAGAATATATATATTCTTGATTTGTTGAATACAGTAATGGTTGTTATGAAAGTTCGTGGAAATATAATTTCTGTATCTTTTTAGGGAAAATTAACAAAAATAACTTAAAACATTTGAAAAAAGAAAAGAGTAACCTCAAACATTTTTTAATTGCAAAACTAATTCAAGGGGTAGAAGAGAGTAACCTCAAACATTTTTTAATTGCAAAACTAATTCAAGGGGTAGGGAAAGTACAATTTACCCCCTCATGACCAAACAAAAAAAACAGA
>OVAN01003773.1:0-27899 GCA_900406275.1 Anastatica hierochuntica
AATAGAATAAAATTTGAACCACTAATAAAAAGACATGTGTCATGTGCAAAGGTGTTCTAAAGGTGTTCTTAAGTGTTCTAAAATAAGAACATGTTCTAATGACTTTTTACCAAAATATTGTTATTCTATTCATATAATCTTATTTTAATCTTAAGAACACTTAAGAGAACATCCCACTAAAGATGCTCTTAAATCTTAAGAACTCTTGTGAAAATCTCTGGCATAAAAAATGCTAAGAACTCCTTAGGGGTTCTTAGCTAATTTTAAATTAATAAAAAAATGCTAATAACCCCTAATGAGTTCTAAACATTTTTTGCTATTATTGCAAGAACCCCAAATGGGGTTCTTAAATTTGTTTTTGTTGTAATTAACCAAACTTCAAAATAGGTCTGGGCATTTGGATCAGTTCCGGTTCGGATTATTCGGATCTTAGATCTTTGGATCTTTCTATTTAGTATCCGTTTCAAATCCGATGAATTTTTGAATCAGTTCGGATCAGAATATTTTAAACGGATCTGAAACGGATCCGAAACCCGAAAAATCATAAACGGATCCGATAGGGATCCAAAAACCGAAAAACAAAAAAAAAACGAAAAAACGAACCAAGAGACGCTGACAAGGAGTTCTTAAGAGACGCGGTTAAGAAACCACGTTGAGCATTGTCTTAAATAAAAGATTTAAGAGACGCTGACAAGAAATTCTTAAAATTTAAGAACCCCTTATAATAAAATATTAATTTTTTTTAAGAACCCTTCCTAAGAACCCCATTAATCATCTCTCGTTATAAAACAAGAACTTCATAAAAACGTTTGGTTTGATGTCATATATATATATATATATATATATGTCTATTTTCTTAAACGAAACTTATTGTATTTTCATTTTAAACACAAATGCACATAAAAAAGACCCTTACTTCATTCGTATAACTTGTGAAAAAAGGGTAAAAAGTTTTCACCTAACATTGTTTTTTTCCATTGTCTCATGGCTTCACTTTCAACCTTTTTGTCTTTTAAATATTACTTTCCTAGGAATGAAATCAGCTTCAATTTAATAATTACATTTTTCAAGTGGTATGCAGCTCGATTACAACTATATATTTTTTCTTTTCTTTTAAAATATATTTTTTCAATCTGTCACACACTAAAATTTTTCACATTTATTAAATGCATATTCTTTACGTAATTAACGATTTAAAGAAATAGCATGCGTGTGTGTACATACAATACAAATGTGCAAAACATATGACAAGCTAACTAATTCAATGCAAAAGTGCAAAGAAAGAGTTATATTAACTTACGACAAGAATCCCATGTTGTATCAAGACAGGTTGTTTCTTCGATCCATCTCCGGCTCCGGCTCCGGCTCCTCCTTCCGGTATCCTTTGCATATTCAATATGTACCCATCTTGAGTCACCACCTTCATAACAAATCCAAATTCACATCAATTCTTACGGTTATGTACATTTTTCTTTATAATCCATCGGCTATCCAATGAGGCTCCAATAAAAACGCACTTTATGTTAAACTTTTCTCCGAAAAGCTACCAACTACCTGACCCGAATGTCTAGCTGACTAATTTTGAGTAGCCGGAGGACTACCAGGTAAATTATTTGGGCCGAAGCCTAAATTCAGACTTCCCCGCAAACTGTGTTTTTGTTTCAAGGAATGCTCGAATACGAGGTGTTGTTCACATATTCCAATCTTACATCATGTTCTTCGCACTTGTAATTTATATTGATGATTAATCATCATTAATAACTATGTGTATTTAAAATGAATTAAAAAGAAATCTTACATCATGTTCTTCACACTTGTAACCAAATATGTGGACAGAAGAAGCGCATATTCCGCCAGAAGCATCCCTCTGCGGAGGCTTTCCGGCTAGCGAGCGGAAGGGTCCATAAGCTTCGAGGAGATTAATGGAAAGAGAGAAGAAGATTAAGACACATAGAGCTAAACTGATTGAACCAGATGGAACCATAACAAAATCGGCGATTTAGTTAACTTAGGGAGGTATCTCGCTGGTGGAAATAAAGTAAAAGGATTTATATAGACAAAGGATGATGGATAAAAGTAAATAAAAAGGAGTTAGATTGTTGTTAAGTTACTTAACGGCATGATCAATGCGGATATCTTAGGGTGGGGTTATTAGGGTCGGTTAAGAGATGGTCTTTTAGTTTTTAACTTAAAAAAACTAAGAACCGTCTTTTAAATAAGAACTTTAAGAGACGGTCTCTTAGTTTTTTAAAAAAACTAAAAGACCATCTCTTAACCGATCCTAAGAACTCCATTCTAAAAGAGCCGCATTAATCACTAAGTATGGACATAAGCATATAGCTATATGGTATGTTGGACCCACGTCAATTTCCTTCTATAATATTATTTCCAACAAAGGTATGGTTGAACAAAAAATCAACATTGTTGTTATTTTTAAAAAAGATCAAAGAATAACATTGATAATACATTTTTTTGGTTTAAGGAGTGGTGAATCTGTGATAATTTATTGTACCATTTCTATGTTGAGATTTGAAATGTTTAGAATAATATATGTGGAGTTGACAAAAATCAAATTAAATGGAATGGAAAATTGTTTTTGTGTTGGATAAGGTTGAGTAGAATATATAGAAGTTTTAAATATGAATGGTAGATTCACTGAAAGGAATATAAACTGGTTTTTGTAGAAATTAAATTGAAAAATATGATCTAACAAATTTTATGTTTATAACAATTTTTTTTTTTATGTTTTTAAAACATTTGATTGTCATGTCAGCATTAACTATATAAGGGATTGTTTTTTTTTTTGTTTCTTATCGACTTTCATCACATTTCCCTTCCATTTGAATAAGTACAAAACCATTTGATTTGAGAAATATATATATATATATATATATATGATAATAATCAGATGTCATCTAGAAAAGTTTAAAGCAAGAAAAAGATAGAATATCTCCTTCTATATAAGGAAATACATCTCAATGCTTCGATATTTTTTGTTTGATCACATCTCTATATGTATCTCCTTCTTTCATCAAGTAGAACTAATTTCATATTCTACGAGCACTTGTTAAATTAATTAGTGAACAGCAATAAGAAGAAAATTTGTCTGCGATCTCATAATAAGAAAGAAAAAGGAAATTCGTTTAGTTTTTATCTTGAGCGTGATAAGAAAGAAATACAGGACAAAAGAAGAAACTATATATTAAAAGTATCAAGATCGATATGATTCTGGTTTAGTTTTGTTTACAGAATTGAGTCTTGGTTATGTTAATTACATTTGGTTTGGTTAAGTGTAGAGAAGAAGTATAAAACCAAAGTTGTAACAAACACTTTCTTCACTTAATGAGATCAGAGTTTATTTATGTTTTGGTTTCTATCATGGTTTCTTCGTTCGACTCTGTATAGGCGAATCAATTTCTTTTAAGCTTAGCTTCAAATCAATACAATTCATTGTTACAGATTATTCTTTTTGAACTATCTTTGTTTTAATGTCGAAAAACAGAAGAAAACTGAGGAATCAAACACTACAATCAAGATCGACGAGTCCAGAAGTTGAGAATCTAAACAGATCGATGGATCCTGATGAATCGATGTCGGAAATGTTGAATCGAAGAGCATTGAATCATATTGTGGAACAACGAGGTCAGATTCATAGATTTGTAGGATTGGAATCTTACAATAGTGTTCATAGTCCTTATTTTCTTCATTCGGGAGATCATCCAGGATTAGTTATAGTTTCACACACACTTGATGGTTTCAATTACAATCAGTGGTGTATAGCTATGACTGATAGCTTAGATGCGAAAAATAAGATGAGCTTTGTGGATGGATCATTACCTAGGCCTCCAGAAGATGATGATATATTTAGAATTTGGAGAAGATATAACAATATAGTGAAGCCGTGGCTATTGAATGTAGTTAATAGAGAGATTTACGATAGTGTTCTGTATTACAAAGATGCTGTTGAAGTTTGGAATGATCTAGTTAGAAGATTTCATGTGAGTAATCTTCCAAGAAAATATAAATTGGAACAGAATGTTATGACTCTTAAACAAGGTTTAATGGAACTTTCTGCTTACTACATGAAGAAGAAAACATTGTGGGAACAACTATCTAGTATGAAATCATCATCATCAGTCTGTGTGTGTAAATGTGGAAAAGTAAAAGAACTTCTGGATGATGCTGACGACAGTAAAGTAATACAATTTCTGATGGGACTCATTGACAAGTTTGCAAACATTCGAGGACAAATCTTGAATATGAAACATAGACCTGTGTTAGCAGAGATCTATAATATGTTAGACCAAGATGAGAGTCAAAGGTCATCTAATTCAAATCAAGTCTCTGTTTAACATCCAACGACTTTCCAGGTTTCAAGTAATGATTCTATCTCTGGTACTATTGCTTACACTCAGGGTCATGGACAGAAATCCAAACCAACTTGTTCTCATTGTGGAAAGCTTGGACACACAGTTGATAAATGCTATAAGGTACATGGCTATCCAAATGGTTATCCTTTTAAGCCAAAGTACAATCCATCTCAAGTATTTGCTCCATCAAATACTATGGATAATATGAATTTCAAGAAGAGTATACCTATTGGTTCTACAAATATGGTGTCAGATATGGAGAGTACTAATGTTATGCAATCTGCAAAAGGATCATTGGATAATGTCTATTCTAAGGAACAACTGCAACAAATGATATCTTTCCTGAGTTAACAACTTCCTAATCATAACATCACTTCAGTAGCTACACCAAAATCTGATGCTTCTGTGTTAAAAACCGTACTAAGTGTCTCACAGATATCTGGTCAAATTCTTTCTCTTTATGAAAACCGTAATAAGCTTATTACAACATGTTAGCTTCTTCTGAGCCTCCTCTAGAAACATGATTGTCTCCAAACTCTTGGATAGTAGATTTAGGTGCTACACACCATGTCTCTAACTTTAGGAATTTGTTTCTAGATTTTAGGTTACTAGAGAAGACTTATGTTACTTTACCAAATGGTTATACTGTTCAGATAGTTGGAATAGATTTTATCAAACTAAGTGAAACAGTATTGCTTTATGATGTTTAGTTCATACCTGAGTTTCATTTTTGTCTATTTAGTGTGAGTGTGCTTATCAAAACTTTAAATTCTGAAGTTAGTTTTACCTCTAATGATTGTTATATCCAGGATCTTACGCAGGGATTTATGATTGGGAAGGATAGAGAACTACACATTCTTTATATTTTGGAACCATTTACACCTCTTTCTGCTTTGAATGTCTAAGGTAGAGTCTCTATTACTTATGATGATGTTTCTGTTGATGCAAGTAAGTGGCATAGTAGACTAGGACATCCAGCTTTTAATAAGATTGATACTTTGTCAGATGTATTGAACATTCCTAAACAAAGAAATAAAAATATGCATCATTGTTCCATTTGTCCTTTGGCAAAACAAAAGCATCTCCCTTTTCCTTCTAAGAATAACATGGCTTCTAGTTGCTTTGATTTACTTCATATTGATGTGTGGGGGCCATTCTCTGTATCTACAATTGATGGTTTTAAATATTTTTTGACAATTGTAGATGATCATAGTAGAGCAACATGGGTATATATGCTTAAACAGAAATCAAATGTTATACAGATATTCCCTAGTTTCCTTACTATGATAAATAATTAGTTTAACAAGAAAGTAAAATGTGTGCGTTCAGATAATGCTCCTGAATTGAATTTTACTGAATTGTATTTGAAAGAAGGAATTGTAGCTCGTCATTCATGTCCTGAAACTCCAGAACAGAATTCTGTAGTTGAAAGGAAACATTAGCATATCTTGAATGTAGCTAGAGCTTTATTTTTTGAATCTCATTTGCCTTTGAATTTCTGGGGTGATTGCACTTTGACTTGTGTGTTTTTGATTGATAGATTACCCAACTTTTAGTTAGAGAATAGGTCTCCTTATGAGATTTTGACTAAGAAAGTACCTGATTACAGTCTGTTGAAAACTTTTGGATGTTTAGCATATGTTTCTACTAGTCCTAAACATAGAAATAAATTTCAACCAAGGGCTAGAGCATGTGTGTTTATAAGCTATCCAAGTGGTTGTAAAGGTTATAGACTACTAGATTTGGAGACATAATTTGTTTCTGTTTCTAGACATGTTGTTTTACATGAGGATATCTTTCCCTTTGCTTCATCAAACATCACTGATGAAGTAAATCATTTCTTTCCTCATTTGGTTTTTCCTGCTATCCATGATGAATCTCTTTCTAGAGCTTCATCATCTGGTACACATCCTAATCAAGATGTGTCACCTTCTGATGTTGTGCTATACTCTGCACCACAACATCACAAATGCAAACAAAAAACACCAACCTATTTGCAGGATTATCAGGTCAATTCAACTAAAACCTTCCCTAGTCCTTATCCCATTCAATCTTTTATCTCTTATTTAAATCTTTCACCTCATTATCTTTCTTTTATCAATTCCATTACCAAAGATCCAGAACCCAAAACCTTTACAAAAGCTAAGAAACATAAAGTCTGGAATGATGCTATGGATGTGGAATTTTCAGCAATGGAAAGAACTCATACATGGAGTATTTGTTCCTTACCTATTAGGAATACTGCTATCGGTTGTAAATGGGTCTTCACAGTGAAGTATAATGCTGATGGTAGTGTAGAGAGGTATAAAGCAAGGTTAGTGGCTAAGGGATATACACAAGAAGAAAGGGTTGATTATGGAGATACATTCTCTCATGTGGCCAAGTTCTCTACTATCAGAATTCTTTAGGATATTTCTGCTAAGATGAATTGGAAGTTATCTCAGCTGGATATTTCTAATGCTTTCCTTAATGGAGACCTAGATGAGGAGATATATATATGAAGATGCCACCAGGTTATGCTTCTAGACAGGGGGAAAATTTACCAGAGAATGTTGTATGTAGACTTCATAAGTCTATTTATGGTTTGAAACAGGCGTCTAGACAATGGTATCTGAAATTTTCTCACACTCTCATGAACCTGGGGTTTGTCAAGTCTTATTCAGATACTACCTTGTTCACAAGGTATTCAGATGGGGTAGTCTTGGTAGTCTTGGTGTATGTAGATGATATAATCATTGCCAGTAATGATGATGAAGGTTTGAATATTTTAAAGACAGCTTTTCAACAGAGTTTTAGAGATCTTGGAGAATTGCTCTATTTTCTTAGCTTGGAGATAGCAAAATCATCTCGTGGAATTTTTATGTGCCAAAGGAAATATACTCTGGAGCTTTTGACTGATACAAGTTTTATTAGATGTAAACCTTCTTCTATTACCATGGAACCTCATCAGAAATTGTCCCTACATGATGTAGAGTTATTGGAGGATGCTAAAGAATATCGTAAACTGGTTGGTAGATTAATGTATCTGGTAGTCTCTAGACCAGATATATGTTTTGCTATCATTAAATTGTGTCAGTATTCTTCACAGCCAAGGGTTCCTCATTTACAGGCTGCCCATAAGGTTATGCGATATCTTAAGGGCACTATTGGACAGGGATTTTTCTATAGCTCTAAGGCTGATTTTAAAGTTCAGGCTTTTACAAATTCTGATTGGGTAACATGTCCAGATACTAGGAGATCAATTACAGGCTATTGTATGTTCATTGGAGATTCTTTGGTGTCCTGGAAAACCAAGAAACATGACACAATTTCTTCTAGCTTTGCAGAGGCAGAGAGCAATGGCCTGTGGTACTCGTGAGTTGATATGGACTGCTAAAGTTCTTCGAGATTTACGTGTTATAGTTCAGTTGCCTTTTACATTGTTTTGTGACAACATGGCTGCTCTACATATTGGGAATAATGTTGTGTTTCACGAATGCACAAAACATGTTGAGAACGATTGTCATGTGGTGAGAGAAAGGATTGAATCTGGTTTTTTGAAGATTTTGCATGTTCAGAGTAAATTTCAGATTGTTGATGCTCTAACCAAGGCTCTTTATCCTTCACCATTCCGGGATTTAGTGTCCAAGATGGGCATTGTCAACATATATGCTCCATCTTGAGGGAGACTATCAAGATCAGTCTGATTCTGGTTTAGTTTGGTTTACAGAATTGAGTCTTGGTTATGTTAATTTTATTTGGTTTGGTTAAGTGTAGAGAAGAAGTATAAAACCAAAGTTGTAACAAACACTTTCTTCACTTAATGAGATCATAGTTTATTTACGTTTTGCTTTCTATCAAAAAGCAATCTGAAATGCTAATATGTTGATGAGTGAACAACTAAGGAAAATGCATGGATGGGTAAGTAGTGAATGAGTTGGGTTTTGCATTACTTGTTTTCTTCAAATCAAATCATTTTCTATAACTAAAAAGATGCTTTTCATCGGTTTCCTTTAGTTTCACACATACTTTGTCAAAAATACAAAAAAACCCTCCAGGCATGTTATCTTTAGATAATAGTATAATGCGGAGAACACAATATGCTTCAAATCATATTTTAAAGACCGAGTCTTGCTTTCACATTTCAACACTACCATTTATACTCTCTAGGAACTCACTCTAAATAATATAAATCGTATCATATTAGAAAGTTTAAAATATTCGGCCATAACCTGTGTAGTAGCGCATGTGATCTCAAGTGTAAAAATGAAAAAATGTAGTAACTCGGATTTGATTTTACTATATGCACAAATTACTTATATATATGTGATTTTTTTTTGATCGTTTTAATTTTGATATGGTATTTTATTCGTAATGGATTTCTAAAAACCTATTTTTATCACGAATCTGTTAATATGTGGACTAATCAGGCTACTAGACAAACCTTGAAATCGAAAAGGCAATTAATAAACTAAAATAGTTGTCGTTCAGTGAAAAAAATTTGTCCATCAAAAATAGGGTATATGTAAAACTGTCCATGGTAGATTTAGGTGTTGCCAAAAAAAATGTATCAAACACTACAGAAAATCTTCCATCTATCACATTCTCATCTGAGATCATTCGAAACTCAGATGGCTCCCCTCTAATCGTTATTCTCAACCATCAATTGTCACAAGCAAGAGATATTAGGGAAGAAAGTGAGTACACCACTTGCTCTAATACGTCTAGAGGGGGTTGGCCTATAAAACCTACACAAAAGTTTTAGGACATGGAGTGAATAACGGTAAGTGGAAGAGGAAACATGGTCGACGTAGCAGTGGAAACCTTCATAAACCTTACTAGTTTTCTCTCTCTTAAATCCTAATTTTTCTAAGCTTAGTTCTAAGCTTCTTTAGAATCTAGTCTTCTTATGTTGCTAATTAATGGGTATGTCCAGAACCGTAGCAACGATTTTGAGAGCCGCCCGCGAGGAAAAAAAAGGGCCGCTCTAGACAGATCACGTTTCAAGAGAATCAAACACATGATAAAAGACAAGCGGATCATAACATAATACCACTGGGCTACTGAAACACATATGTATCTAAGGGCCGAAAAAATTAAAAAGCTTTTGGAGGACAACAGTCGTCGCGTCTTCAGCGTCTGCCACGCGACGGTCCTGGGTATGCCCATCAAGTTTTATCAAATTCTATGGTTTTAAAGCCATATTTTGTCACCTAACTATGTTTTAATTTGAATACCTTTTAACAAAAAAATGTATCAAATAGTTAATACGTGAAACTATTTATCAAAAGCACATATGTTCCATGTAGTTGATTTTGATCTATCCATCATCATTTGTAATTTTCTAATTTATTCAGTGTAAAAAAAGTGTCGTTAGTCAAATGGTTAAATGTCCATTTCTGCGGTCACTCCACCAGAGTTCTAATCGTGTTGTCCCACCCAATAAATTTATTTGGCTATGAATCGGATCTTGTCGATCCAAAACAAAAAAATTATTCAGTATAAACAAAAAATATACAAGAATAAACATTTATTCTATGAAAAAAGTAAAAACCGACCTCTCTTCTTGATATTTTATGGGTTATTATAACCTAAGAATGATCCAATTTGAAACTATGAATGAACTTATCTTATTATATACAGTGTAACGCATTTAACGTTATTTTGATACGTTGTTAAATTATAATTCACGAGATTTGACGTGTTATTAATCAATTGGATTATTGACATGTGTTAAGTATTTAAAATTTTCAATTTTGTGTAAGCAAAATTTTTATTTTTTTTTATAAATTTACAGAACTATAGTTACGTGTGTGAGCAACCTAACAAACACAACCCAAAACAATACAAGCCCAGGAGGCCAACCATTGAGCTAAAGACAAAACAGCAAACAACGACAAAGAACCATCTTCTTCCTCCTAGCCAAGCAGTACACGCAAAAGCAACGTCGATCCTGAGCAACCGTTACAAGCTCCTCTCACCCAAAGATGACTATAACTGTGAATGATTCATCCATTTCTAGATCCTTCCCTAACGTCTATTTTATCCATTCTCTTCTCTTTAAAAACCCCTCTTTTGTATCTCTGAATTCAATAAGAAACGATAATAAAAACCAGAGTCTTTTCATCCTTATCTCCTCTCTGTTTCTAAATCCTTTAACGTGGATATAACTTTAAAACCTAAATTTTCAGTGATATTTTTATATTTAATTTCATGTATATCGCACGAGACTTTATCTAGCGTTTTATAAATCTGGAAAAAAAAATGGAGATATTCGTAATAGTTGTTAAATCAGATGGACCTTTTTGTAATACTTCAACTCTTAGCAGGGGAGAGCCTGTTTATTGGTAAAAAGTGATGGTTTCAGCTATTTCAAAAGTTTAATTTTGCAAATGCAAAAACGTGCGCACCTATCTAAGTGTCAAATAAAAACTTTATGTTATATAACTAGTGAGACACTCACTCATAACACTTTGAAAAATTCGTTAGTAACCAAAAAAATGGCGGCCGTTTTGCAAACGAACATTCGCCTTAATACGATCAAGCCCGTCCCGGGAAATCGCAGATATCTCTCTGATCAGTCTCCCGTACCGCGTCGAGTAATGTGCGCAGCTGCCGCTTCGCCGGGAAAGAAACGGTTTAACATCGCTCTCTTTCCCGGCGATGGCATTGGTCCAGAAGTTATATCCGTTGCCAAAAATGTTCTTCAGCTAGCTGGATCTCTCGAAGGTAATCTCTATCTTATCGATCACTCTTTCGATATTTTCGATATCGGAACAAAGTTTAAACAGATTTTATGTTGTTTAATCACAGGACTGGATTTTAATTTCCAGGAGATGCCTGTTGGAGGAGCAGCTTTGGATTTAGTCGGAGTTCCTTTGCCCGAAGAATCTTTCGCGGCTGCGAAACAATCCGATGCCATACTTCTTGGAGCTATTGGAGGGTATGTGTTTCGTTTTTGAAAAAATCTGATTCCAAATTTGTTCTCTGTTTTGAGTTTTTGGAAGATGATTGATGATTCAGGTACAAATGGGATAACAATGAGCAACATCTGAGACCTGAGATGGCTCTGATTTACCTTCGAAGAGATCTTAAAGTCTTTGCAAATTTGCGACCTGCTACTGTTTTTCCACAGGTATATATAAGGAGGATGTTTTCGATAATCGGTTTCATCTTCTTAACCTAGATCCAAGGTCGGCCTCAGATTTATGGAGCTATAAACTTTTACGGGTCGGAATCTTTATGAAAAAACTTTTTCCCAATTTGGGGCTAGTCGATCTATGCATATTAACTTTATAAATTTTGGAGGTCGAGGCCGATGTTTCCTCTCAGGGCCGGCACTGACCAAATCTAATCTATAACTTTCTTGTCAGCTCTCTAATGCTTCCACTTTGAAGAGAGAAGTAGCAGAAGGTGTTGATATGATGATTGTAAGAGAGCTTACTGGAGGTATTTACTATGGAGAGCCAAGAGGTATTAAGAACAATGAAAATGGCGAAGAAGTCGGGTTTAATACAGAGATTTACACTGCTCATGAGGTGTTACTACTCTTCAACAATGTGTTCTATGAAAGTGTTTATATATACACATACTAATTGCATTGCATTGCCTTATTGTTCTTCTTCAGATTGATAGAATCGCTCGTGTAGCATTCGAAACTGCTAGGAAACGGCGTGGCAAGCTTTGTTCTGTTGACAAAGCCAATGTGTTAGATGTACGTTTCGATAATGATCTGTTGAATTGTTTCTTTGCTACTTTTTGTAATGCAAAAATTTTCATATAGGCATCAATACTGTGGAGGAAAAGAGTAACAGCTTTAGCCTCTGAGTATCCTGATGTTGAACTATCACATATGTATGTCGACAATGCTGCGATGCAGCTTATTCGTGACCCCAAACAGGTGCTCCTATCTCGCATTTATCGAACTCAGCCGTCGATTTTAAGCTAACACACGTGGAATTAGAAGTAGAACTCACCGAGTTTTCGATCTTTTTGTGTATTGCAGTTTGATACAATTGTCACAAATAACATTTTTGGTGATATATTATCTGATGAGGCTTCAATGATCACTGGAAGCATTGGGATGCTTCCATCTGCTAGCCTCGGTGAATCGGTATGACAAACTAAATTATCTTTCAAAGGTTATATAATATCAGGATTGTTTTTTTAACCTTGTGATGCAATAATTAGGGACCTGGATTGTTTGAACCTATACACGGTTCTGCACCGGATATAGCTGGTCAAGACAAGGCAAACCCATTGGCAACAATTCTCAGTGCGGCGATGCTTTTGAAATATGGACTTGGAGAAGAAAAAGCTGCAAAAAGGATCGAAGATGCGGTCTTGGATGCTCTTAACAAAGGGTTTAGAACCGGAGACATCTACTCACCTGGAAATGTATGATGTGTTCTACCATTTGTTGCTATGTAAGTCTTAGTAACAAAACAATGCTAATTATTATGACTTTTGTGTTTGTTGGAAACAGAAACTGGTGGGATGTAAGGAGATGGGTGAGGAAGTGCTCAAATCAGTGGACTCTAAAGTTACAGTTGCTGTTTAAATTAGCCTTAAGGGTGTAGACTATACTAGCCATTGATTTTACGGTTGCTATACGGCTAATCCATGTATTAGAGAAACCGTAATATGCTAGCTGTTTAAGAAATCATTCAGATCGATTCTGCAATTCTAGGCAAAGATTCTATATAAGCATGTTTTCTTTAGCTCGGCGTGTGAATGTTAAACTTTATTGCGACAAAAGAATACTTAGCTTTTTGAAAGAATGGCTAAGAGAACAAAGTTGCCGAAAGAGATATAAACAGAGCACCATTTAACTCGGGAGTAGGCTTGAGAACCGGAATCACAAGAGGGGATCTGGCCGCCTAATCTGCGGATTGAGAGTAGTTTGTTTCGAATAGATTTGTCAATGGTGTCTAAGTGAAAACTATACTTTATATCCTCAATCAACACTTACTTAACGAAGTAAAAATTCAAGAAAGTTAACAATGATTTATGAAAAACCAAACTTGTAAAACTTTACATTTTGAAAAAACCGAAAAATACCATCAATCCTTAGCCTCTGGATTCAAGATGAAGTGTCGGATTTGCGTTCAGCGTCTGCGGCAGACTGCATTTGAGCTGCGTATTGCAAGTTCCAGAGAACGTCTTCAAAGGAAGGTCTTGCAGAAGGTTCAAGCAAAACACATTTGTTGGCGATTGAAATCGCAATTGATAAAGACTCCTGCGAGCTCGTAGTTAGTACTGTTGGATTCACTATTTTCTGCCGGCCGTCTTGGCTACCAAATGACGTCTGTTAAACACAACAGCCATTTATTTAACTTAGTTTCAATCAAATGACAATGATGAAGATTGCCTTTTGTCTTTCTTTCGGTTACTTACCATTTCGTTGAGAAGAAAGGCCTCTCCTTTTGTATTGGGCACTGGTCCTATCAGAGATTCGAGAAGTATGATTCCGAAGTTGTACACATCGTCCTCTCTTTTAGCCGGTTTCCTGCATAATCCACCAAGTTTAGAAACTCATAGCTGCCGTGGAGTTTAGCTATAGAGAAAAGCAAAAGATACATACTTTAACTTGTGGGTTTCTGACTTTGTCTGCAAAATGTAAGAACCAGAAGCAAAGGAGAGTCCTGACTTAGTATCAAAAAAGAGAATACAAAATGGAGATGAACAGAGAGTGTGAAAGAAAGAGCCAAACCTCAAGCTTTTCATTCTCTTCAATGACGGCAGAGACTCCATAGTCACTAAGCTTTGCAATCTTGTGTTCGTCAAGCAAAATGTTGTTTGTCTTCAGATGATTGTTGAATGAACCAGGCATTACTCCGGTATGAAGAAAATGAACTGCCTTTGCTATCTCAATAAGAATTGCTAACCGATCTGGCCACGTTAGGATCTTCTCCGAGCAAGATTCTACAAATAGAAAAACAATATTCCAACAACATTTGAGTTCTCAAGTACATAGAGTGAACTTAACTTTGATTTTACTACATATATCTGTCAATCTGACCTGATAGATGCGTGCGATAACTTCCATTGGGCATATACTCGTATACAAGGTATAGCATGGTCGCTGCAGAATCGTATTCTCCGCTAGTTTGAGTGCAATGACCCAAGAAGCTAAGGAGATGAGGATGGTTGAGCTTCGACATCCAATCTAAGTGACCTCTGATACTCTGGCTAGAGAATTTCCTCGACAAAACTAGACATCTTATAGCTATGGAACTTCCATTTTCCAGTGTTCCTCTGTAAATCTGAAGATAATCAAAACAAGCAGAGTAAAGCAAACGACAGAAGGCGAGGTCACGAGAATCAAATATGCATTAGAAATCCATACCTTTCCGAGGGAGCCTTCACCTAAGAAATGTGATGAATCGAAATCGTTTGTGGCTTCTTTTAACTCTTCAAAAGAAAATGACCGGCATGAGGGCACACCTTGTGCACCTAGCTTGGCTGTTTGAGAGATTAACCCTGCAAGTCGATACCATGGAAAGATATTGAACTCCTGAAAGACAATTACTAGCAAGCAAAAGAGTACAAATGTGTACTCACTTGCGCGCGCAAGAACTTCAGAGGAGAGACTAGTATGTGAATTATCTGTCAAAACCTTAAGCCGAGTTTGCGGCACTGACTTTTCTTTTGAACAACAGCAAGAGCAACGCTTTGTGCACAAAAAGAGAAGTCCTGATGCAAACAACACAAGAACAGCTCCACTGACTACAGCAACTAAAATCCCAATTTTTCTTCCTCGAAACTGTTCTCTCTCGGTTTCAGCCTCTTCACATAAGAATTCTTGATGCTGATCATGACTGCCTTCTATGGACAAGCAATTTCCACTGAGTTTAACAACTCGCTCGCCGGAAGCCACTGCCAAGCAACGTGGAGGAGTCCCAATTAATCTATTATTCGACAAATCCACAAAACCGAGTTTTCCACCACATGTCAGATTAGGAGGTAGCTTCCCACTGAGCTTGTTAGATGCCAAGTCCAAGTAACTAATGTTTGGCAAAGAGAACAAGAACCGAGATGGAGTTCCAGTCAGATGATTAAACGACAAGTCAAGATGCTGAAGCTGAGACAAACCACCGAAAAATCTAGGAACTTCGCCAGAGAAAGAGTTCTTGCTCAGTAGAAGAGTAACTAATCTTTTAGGCATCAAAGGCAATTCAGAATCAAAGTGATTCTCTCTCAGATCAAGCATATGCAGATTATCTAACTTGCTGAGATCAGGCAATTTACCAGAGAGCTCATTATGCGATAGAGCAAGATTTGTTAGTCTTCCGATTCCACAAATCGAAGAAGGAAACGGACCTTTCAACCGATTGTTCTTTAAGCTAAGAACAGTAAGATTAGTCAATGAATCCAAAGTGTCAGGAACACTTCCATTGAAGTAATTCCCATCAAGCATCAGACTTTGAAGCTTAACCAATCTTGAAATATCAGGAGGGAGAGAACCAAAGAGATAATTTGAACTCAAATCCAAATACTCAAGAGAATACAACCGATGAATCTTCCCTGGGAGTTCACCATAGATACCTAGAGAGACTAAGCTAAGAACCCTCAAGCTTGTAAGCCTTGTCAATGTAGTAACAAAGGAATCAATCAAGAATGCTTCAGACAAGGTTTGATTTGGAAGTGAAGAACCATAAAACATACCAAATGGTTTAAAAAGCTTGTCTCCCATGACTTTAAGCTCTGTGATGGAATTACCTTGACAGGTGATGCTCATGTGAGAAGTTGAAGAGATTTGACATAAGTCTCCATAGTAACTTCCCCAAGATTCAAGAGCTTTAGGGAATTCAAGATGCTTCTGAAGCTGATACAGGACTTGGGTCTGAGAGTTCTGAAGCTGGTAAGTGGTTTGTGAGAACAGAAACCATGAAAGGAAGAGTAAAGGCAAGACCTTTGAATGTTCCATTGCAGAGAGGAAACAGAACTCTAGAATGAGAAGCAGACTTGGATTCTCAAAGGTAAATGAAAGAGACCCATCTAGACTCGTGATCCAAGAACGCTCCTCCTCAAGCAAACTCTTAGTTTATAAACTAAAACCCGTGAGAAAATTGAGGAAACAGAAGCTGAAGAAGAAGAAGAAGAAGAAGAAGAAGAAGAAGAAAGAAGACAAATGTAGAGATGGTGAATTATTCTTGTGTGTCTTTGTCGGATTTAAAGCCTAACAGAGACAAGAAAGAAATTAGGGAAGCTGGAGAAGAAGAAGAAGAAGATAAGAGCATTAAAGAGAAAAGGGTTGAGCAAGCATTAATGGCAGCTTCTTCTTCTTCTTCTTCTACAAAGAAACATTATAGTAGAATCTTTATCTTCTTCTTCTTCAGTAAATTAAGAATGTGGGTCACCAAGGACCAAATCATAAAGCAAATAAAATGTGCACAAAATTTGATGAAAGTTTGTTCCTTTTAATGACCAAATGTCTGAATATCTCTTTTCTTTGCTTTTTTTTCCTTTAATCTAAAGAAATAGTAAAAAAAATGAATTTTTTGAATTTAAATTTGGTATAACAGATATAGTAAGATTATTGATTAGATGATAATTTGTTTATTTAATACAATTTAGTTGACTCATAGAAGATGCCGTTAACACATGTCTCTTCTTCTTCTTTCTTCCTTCACTCTTTGTTTTAAAAACATTGGTTTATGTGTAAGATTAGATTCTATGTCTTTTGCTAATTCACCAAACTGCCCTTTTATATATACATTTTACATAACGAAGCTTTTGCTCTACGAAAACATTTTCCGGTAGAAGTAGCTTTCGTTTAAGAGCACATATGGCAATAAATATTATCATTCGCAACCAACTATTACAATAGTCTATCTATCTAACAATATGGTTTTTTTTTTATCAAACCATAGAGATTTAAAACACAAATCCACAATGCTTAGAGAATGAAATGAGCAAATGGGTATTACCATTTCACGGAACTATGGTTAGAACTCCGCACTTCTCTCAAGTGAGATTACTTGTCATTAATATATCCATAAGACTTTTAGTGGCCTGAGAAGGGGTAGTAAAGTCTTTTTGCTCGAGGCAAAGGTGGTGATTATTATGTTTTGTTAAAAGATTTGACCCCACGAGTCTGTTCAAACTCTTAAAAAAAAAAAACAAGACCATCATTTTAAACTACTTTTCTTTGTCTGACATGCGTTAATATTTTTAAGAAATATGAAAATTAAGATGGTTTGAAGAAGCCATTAACATTGATGTTGCTTTAGCATAGCAAAAACAGAGACTTAAGGACACTAAATTTGGGGGTTTAAAGACAGAGAACACTTTATAGGAGAAAGATAAAGACAAAGCAGAAGACTCCATGAAATGAGAATAGCAGAGAGAGAGAGAGAGAGAGAGAAAGCATGTGAGACGAGGAGACCTGGACATTAAGATACTTACATTTAACATTAGGACAACCTTTTTGGGACCATACCATCTCATGGGTTATATGTTTTTTGGAGAAGAAACAAGCAAAACATCAACATCCCTTTTCCTCACCAGAAACCAAACAAGTTTCTCTCCAACTTATCTTCAAGGATAAGTCGAGATCGACTCAATCCTATAATCCCTCACACTATCATGTTCTTCTACCAAGACATACGAAACAAAACGCATATAGTTTATACTGGAATTAATGAGTCATGAGAATCTGGGTTTTGCTGGGTTTGTTGGTTAATCCCACAACTTGTTGCATTTTACAAGTTTTACAAATTAAGTGATACAGAAAGGACGAACCTTGGCAATGTTCATAAGCTGTCCTCTGGTTTTATGTCATTCGAGCGAGACTCCAAGTACGAAATCACTGAATCAGCTGCTTTGCAACCTGATGCTATTGATTTCCCGACAGAGAGCCCACCTCGATGATTACCTATTGATTTCGATCCATGCACAATAGATAAAATAACTGCAATGAGTCGTCTCGAGGCTATAGATAGGCTATACACTCATCATCATGTATCGTATATTTAATGATCTCTTTTTTACAAGACTGAAACTTTAATCGAAGTTACCTGCGTAGAAGAAGCCGGGTAGATCTTTCTCCATCTTGTCAATTGCTTCAATGACTGAGTCATAGCTGCTGTCGTACAACGGGAATGCTTTCTTCCAATAGAAATGGCTGCATATAACATATATTGTTGATCTATAAGGACAAACTCCTTTTTCGTACACTAAAACGACCAAATGAAAAAATCTTCAAACTCAACATACTTGACAAACTCGGGTTCACCTTCAACCCCCAATAGGCGCTGAAGGTCAGAAGTTACAACTTGTTTTAATTCATCTCTACAAAGACAGAACCAGAAAATAATTTAGTCAGAATCAGGTTAAACAAGAAACATGAAAAATCATAGAAATGGCACAATACAATCCTGAGTCAGATTTTTCTTACGTGGAAGCTTTGGCTAGTTCCTGGTTCCTACTTCCACCAACAAAAGTTGTATACAGATGAAGATCACTAGGGCAACGATCTGGAAACATCATCGAGGAAAAGAGTGTACCTGTGTATAGAGGACTATGAAATGTTGATAATTATAAAAAGAGAAATGTAAGGCTATTTGTTTGAATTATGGCCTAGCACACCAAGTTACCTAGAGTTTTGAACCCGTGTTTTTGCTCCTTTGATGGAATGAGTACCCCAAAGCCTTCAAGAGGTTTCTTTACTTTCTTCTTTGTGAATGTGGTGATTATAACCGAGAGAGGCATGTAATTAATCTGAAAAATGGACAAGATCAACATCGTGATGCAATTGACTTGGGATAAACGGTACACATAAGAGATAACTAATCGCTCGATGAGATTCATTGATGTAACAATAAGGTTCTCATTATAAGCATTTGGAGTAGAAAAAAATAAGGCAACACGGAAGGATGGACTAAATCTAGATGTAGACATAATACTCTCAAACATAAACTTCTGAAAATTGAAGAAAGTTACCTCGGGGAGAAAGTTAAGCTGAAAGGGTTGTCCTCCTTTCATAACCTTCATCTCTTTCACATTGCACAGAGGAGCCTGTGGTATATTAATTCCTTGTCAGTAGAGAGGCTCTGCAATTTTCATTTCACAGCGGACAAAAACACTACTGACCGTCATAATTACAGCATCATAATGGAGGTTTTGTCTCTGCATCTCATTATGAGAAACACAGGATAGTGACCAGTTCTCTAGTCTTGATCCAGAATTGTAAGACAAAGAGAGAACCTTGGAGTCTAAATTGAGCTCATCATGTGAAAGATCTTTGCACAACATATCAGGAAGAATCTGCAATGTCCCAAAATGGAAACATCAAGCGACAAGTGTACAGAGCAATAAGAACATGATTAATACGGTGAAAAATATTCATCAGTTTGATAAAAAAAATCTGGCTTTCATTGAGAAAGCATTACCTGCATTCCTCCCTTAAAAGAGAATGACCCGCGCGCACCCTTTTTTGTACCAGGAGACCTCCTCGTTTGTCCATTTTTACCACCTTTAGAAGCAAACTTTGTTCTGATCGCACCAACTATGATAGAGCCAAAACTGAAAAAGGAACAGTTTTCTTTAGCAACTAATCCACGAACAGTTAAAGAGTTCATCGCCGTAAAAAGGCACAGTTAAGTAAAAGAACCAGGTAAAACTGAAGCCAATCCCAAAATAAGGAAGCAAATGTTATCTACAGTGCTGTCTTTGTCACTAATTTTCTGCCAATCATATAGCATATCAAGGGACCCTAACATTGTTTAATAATACCATGCAGAAAATGACACGGGCAAAGGAGTGACTAGCTAAGAACCTGAGTGCATCATCCTATCACCAGAAAAAGTAATCTTGAAAGTATTTTTTTAACTCATATAGTATAGTTACATGATAGGGTACCTTTTCTCTATATTCCAGAGATCTGGAAAAGAATGCTTCATCTGATCATAAACCGAAGAGAGGGATGAGAATGAGAAATCTCAAGAGATAACTTTAGAATCATATGCTAAGTGCAAAGTTGCTCACTGAAAGGGAATCAGGGTCCGCAGCACTTGTTCCACCAACAAAAGGGTCGATGAGATAGTCCACAACCTTACAAATCAGATACACAAGAAATAGTCACATGAAAGGAATATCATACTAATCTCAAAATTAAATAAAGCTAGTCCCCAATTGGTGTTGACACATGCAGAGAAGGGTGAAACAGAACAAAAGGGTGAGGTTATACTGTTTCAATCCAAAGTCTAGGATCTGGAAGCAACAAACCTCTTGTCCAAAATGGCGTTGAAAGAACCAGCTTACACTACAACAGAGAAAATGGAAAATGGACCTGAAGTTATAATTTACTGTGATTGAGATTGCTGATGGTTTGGGCGAGAAAAATATACCTCACCTTTCTACTGCAGATGTGTCTGACACTTTTGAGGACGAGTCATTTTTCTTCCACAAAAATGGTTCCAACAAGATTTGAAACTGCAAGCAAGACCTAGTACGTTTAGAGAGTCTGAGATACTGATAAGATGAACGCACTTGGTAGAAGAGAGCTTCTAGTTTCTGGTGTAGTCAACAAAAAGTTATACACCATAGAGATGATATGCTTCATATAACCATCAATACAAGTATTTTCAATGTAACAAAACAACCAATGCAACTTCTATCTCGAGAAATCTACCTTTGACTGGGTAGATAGCACACCACTTGTGACCAACGCTATGGGATTAGTGGGTATCTTCCATGAAAGAGATAACACATCAGCATCATAAATTAGACAAGAACATCTCATCACATGAAGAATCAGAAACACCCATAAAGAACAAGGAAACAAGTAGAGATTACCTACCATCACGGGTAACCCATTCCTCACAATATACCGCTTTTTCTGTGAAATTGGCTGAAACAATAGACAATGCTCTAATAAGAGGATGATAAACACGACATAAATCAATAACAGGAACAATTGCGGCTCCTAATGAGTAATGGATGATCATCCACGACAAGAAAAAGTCCTCACAAATTGCTGTTTCTCACGAAGCCCAAGATCATCGAGCAAACTCCTAACTTCTGGCTCAGCCTCCGTCTGCATATGCAGCCGTACACGGATCAAGAAAAGGAACTATCATTGTCTAAACTAACCTATAATGACACTAAAGCAAGGTTGACATAAACTAAAGCAAAAATCTACCATGGTGTTTGCTCCTTCGTCCCAAATCAAGCCGTTCTGGTTAACACTTCTTAACTTCCCACCTGCTCTTCCATCAGCTTCAAACACAGTCACATTCAAACCCCTTGATTTCAACTTGTGAGCCGCCGCAAGACCACTTGAAAACCATCAAAGGCATTGACAACAACAAAAACAACATACAATCTTTGAGTGACATCCTTGCTCATTTCCGGTCGAAGAACTTTATCGAAACAAAAACTAAGCGAGAAATCGACACCAAACAAATTTGGTACCAAAGATTCCACACATCAATCAAGACCCAGACCTCGAACGATGACGATTAATGAGAAGAATCAAGATGAAGAAAATGCAGGAGATGATTCGTTTCTGTGAAGAATTTACCTTACACCAGCACCTACGACTGCAACTCTTTTGCCAGAAACCGCTTCAAATTCTAAGCAAACGACAAAACCATTGCAAGTTACTAACAGTTCACAATTTTCAAAGCGAAACCTAAAAACGAAGACGAAGAACCAAAACAAAAGCTATCTTACTTTGATCATGATCTGCTTCTACTTCAGACGCCATTGTTCTCTTCAAGAAGGAAGACAATACCAGCAGCGTCAAAATCTCTGACCAGAGCACGACGGAAACACACAAGGACTTGGAAACGACTAAGTGGCTGCTTAAAACGACAGCAAAAGAGACCGTTTTATCTCCTTGGGCCCATTATCATCAGTCATATGTCTATATGGGCTTATTGCAAGGCCCAATCATTTTCTCATTTTAGGAAAAGACATTTATACCCCCATACCGGATTATAAATACTCTCTTCAAGTTTTTAAAAACTTGAAGATCCTTTAAACTTTTCTTCTCTTCTTCTTTGTAATTCTCTGCTTCTTCTCTCTGTTAGTAGTTTCTTCACATGTAAAAAAATGATTTGAAGTATTAAAATTTCTGATTCAAAGATCGATCTCTTTTTGTAACTTAAGGTAATGGAATCGTCGGTAATAATGATGCAGTCACACATGGAACCATAAGGATTAGCCGAACACAAACTATTTGTCCTGTCTCTTTTTGTGCCAGGTCGAAACAGATACGGCCATCGCCGCCCTAAAGCTATCTTTTGATTCTAATATTGTATTCTGGCATGAAGTTCTTAAAAAAAACATTACAACACACGCAAAGTCAGTACATTTGTTAACCAGTGTCAAAAGGCAACAAGCAATAACCACCAGAGATAAACAGAAAAAGCTTTGAAGTTCTAATCGCTATTGTAACCATCATCATCGTTATCCTTATCTTCGTGGTCTTTCACCACTCGTTCTATGAACTGCCTTCGAACTCCAGCCATCACAGCTTCCCTCGAGGAGTCATCATCTCCTCCTTTTCCATCGTTAAGGACTGGCTCTGATTGACACAGAAGTAAGGCTACACCTGAAAAACCAAATCAGTAACAAGTACGTTCAGACATATGAGCCTACTACAACCATATCCTCTTATAGCACGATACAATCACAAATGTGGTCACAACAGGTCTCGAGATCAGAAAAAGGCTAGAGATTGAGAGATGACATAGTTATCAAAAATAATTCGGAACAGATTGTATCACACATCAAATAAAAGACAAAGATGGCTTCAAAAACTTACTCTCTGGCGTGCACCTTCGGCCGAAACTCTTCAAGCCTACATGAGTTCCTTTAACGGCACCATGGTGGTACACCAGCAAAGTAGGAAGATTACAATCAGGATAGTTCGGAATACAATCAGTGGATATTATCTTAACAAACTTCGTTGCCGGATATCTACTAGCCAAATCATCTAGACAGCCCAATAGCAAGCCACACTCTGCAAAACTATCAAAACAACAGCATGACACAAACATGAGTTAAAGTTTCTCAAACAAGAGTTAAATTAGGTCACAATTCACGGATACTTCGAAAGCATACCCATCTTTGTAGAGGCATACAACAACCCAATCTTCAGCAGAAGCTTGAGTAACCTCCCGCACGAAATCAGAGCCCGAGATAGGAGTCACTGATCCATACCTTCTAACTTTAGCAGCTTCTCTCAGCTCAGACAATCTCTTCTTCCTATCAAAGCATCACACACATACATAGACCCATCAACATATGAATGATACACTACCATTTTCAGGCATTTCATAAATCGAATCGAGAAAAATCGGAGCTTGATAATTACAATCCAGATTCACACAAAAAGGATAAACTAATTAGCTAGCTAAGCTACAGAACAACAGATCCGATCCGAGAACATCCAATTAACAAATCAGAATATCATCACATCAAATCAATAATCAGAATGTTTGATTCGATCTACGAACCTGTATTCTTCGAGGAATCGATCATCGTCGAGATCTTTGTCGTCTTCAAGATCCTCAAGCTCCTCCTCTGTCTTCTCATCGAACCATGCCTTGTCCTTAGGAGCTGAAGACTCGTCTTGTGCTGGAGTATACGCCGGCGGTTTGAACGCCGGAGCTTTTTCCGGGAGATTCCCCAATTTCCGCTGGATATCATCCCATTGTGTTGAAGTTCCTTCGACGTCCTTGTACACGAAATGATAATCCGCCATTGAATTTTCAATCACTGAAGAAACTCTGAATCTTAGAAGACCCACAAAAAAAAAAAAAGTAGATTGCTTTAACACTCTGTGCGATCGCAAATCTCTCCTTTAGGGAAGACGACGAAAAAGTCTCTCTCTCTCTCTCTCTCTTAAAAAGGTTAAACCAGCGACTGGTTTGGCTAAACCGAAGTATACCGAGGCTATTTGCTCTGATTATTTCTGGTTTAGAATTTCGCAATCGGTTTAATCTTTCCTATGGCTCATAACAAGAACCGAAGAACCGAACCGAAAGAACCGAAAAAATCGAACTGGAACCGAACCGTAGTTGAAAAATAATCGAATGGTTCCAATTTTTGAGAACCAAAAAACTGGAACCGAACCGGAACCGAACGGATAACCGAAATAACCGAAAATATCTAAAAATATCCTAAAATATCCGAAATACCCAAAAAAATACCCAAAAATAGCCGAAAATACCCGAAAATATCCGGAAATATCCAAAAATATCCGAACATTAATACTCGAATGGTTATTTAATTCAAACGGAACCGAACCCGAACCGAAATACTTTAGGAATCGAATGATCCTAATTTTTGAAGAAGCGAAAGAACCAAAAACCGAACGGGTAACCGAACGCCCACGCCTAGTTTATAGTCTCATATGATTGATTCTAAACCGATAATTTCTGGTTTAGGATTTCGCAATCGGTTTATGCCTTTTGAGTTAATGAGTCATAGAACGCAAGGAGCCTCTGATTGATCCGGAGGGTTCGGTTTTGTATTTTATTTAGAAGATCCAGAGATAATGAAAAATCAGAAGTTTTCAAGAAATTTGTTTGAGAGGGAGAAAGAAAGGCGATCGATTAGGGTTTTCGTTTTCGTCGGAATCTTCTATCTGATCGGAGTTATGAGTTCAGTAGAGGGTGTGATAACTTCAATCCAAGGTTTATCAGCGAGTTCTGGGGATTTATCTGCACTACACGATCTTTTAAAAGGAGCTGACGATTCGCTTCGAGCCGACCCTGATGTTAAACTCGCTACTCTTGATCAGCTCGACCCTTCGAAGCATTCTCTCGGTTACCTCTATCTCCTGTGAGTTTATTTTGCTTTTGAGATACTTGGATTGTTCATGCCTCTTTCTATGTTTTGGGTTTTTGTTGTTGTTGCAAGTTTGTGTATACTGTGTGGCTGATTTAGTTGTGTGATGAGAGTACAAGGATGATTATTTTGTTATGGGTTTCTGATTTTAAAGTTTGTGTATCTTTTGATTGTTTCAGTGATATTCTTACGGCTGGTCCTGTGTCCAAGGAGAAAGCTTGTGATGTGGTTCCTCTAATTGCACGGTTCATTAACTCATGTGATGCTGGGCAGATTCGTTTAGCGAGCGAGAAATGTAATTGCTTGGCACTTGTGGGGTTCTTTACTTGTCTTTCTGTGTTTCTTATCTTTAGTGAGATGATGAAGTTGTTGTTGTTATTTCGGTCTTGTAGTTGTATCTCTTTGTAAGAGATTGAAAGACCATGTTTTGGAGCTCAAAGACCCCGTGCGAGGGGTGGCGCCACTGTTAACAGCTGTTCACAAGATTCAGGTCTCTACCAAACGGTTGACTGCGTTGCATCCGGATTTTCTTCAAGTATGTTTGCAGGCAAAGTGGTATAAAGCTGGTTTCTCCATTCTTAGTGATGATATCGTGGAGATTGACCAACCAAGAGACTTTTTTCTCTATTGCTATTACGGGTAAGCCAGGTTTCCTCATTGGTATCTTTTTTTTCTTTGGTTTGATCAATGGTTGAAATCAACGCATTAATCCATCCATACGAGTTTATTTTGTAGTATTTTTAGATCTTGGTCCCTGATCTCTGCACGTTTGACAGGGGAATGATATGCATTGGACGAAAGAAATTTCAGAAAGCATTAGAGCTCTTTTACAACGTAAAGCATTCTATTTACTCTTTTTTTCACGTGCTTTCAAGCCATCAAGGACTTTCTTTTTAGCTTTTTCCTTAATCCAAGTACTTGTATCAGGTTGTCACTGCTCCTATGCATCAGATTAATGCCATAGCGCTTGAGGCGTACAAAAAGTACATATTGGTGTCTCTCATTCAGAATGGGCAAGTAAGGCTGTGTTCTTTTTTTTTTCCATCTTTTTATTGATCTAGTTTTCTTTTATGCGAGTAATAATATTGCACGAGTGTTTCGAGTGATGTTGGCTTCATTAGTTACTTCCTGTGTCTGATTTCTCTTCGTGCATTGATTTATCTTATGATGTTATTCTTATAATCTTGTTTGGTTTTTACTTGTGCAGTTTACTAATAGTCTTCCCAAGTGTGCTTCTACAATAGCTCAGAGGAGCCTCAAGACCTATTGTACAGTAAGTTTGATACAGTCTCCACTGTACATTTGTCGATGTGCTCGCAATTTACTTTAGTCCAAAGATTTCAGTTGTTTCGTACTCTATCTTTGGTTGATCTATTTTGCGGGCTTATACGTTCAACTTTTTCTTAGGCTTACATTGAACTGGGTAATTGTTACAACGATGGAAGGATCGCTGCGCTAGAGGCATTGGTTGTGGCCAACAGCTCACAATATGAAAAGGTGAATCTCCTCTAAGCACTCACCATAGTTTCTGAAACTGATATTAACTTGCACGGAATGCTATTTTGCAGGACAATAACCTTGGATTAGTTAAGCAAGCAGTGTCATCTCTTTACAAACGGAACATTCTGAGATTGACTCAGAAATACTTGACCTTGTCGCTCCAAGATATAGCCAACATGGTCCAACTTGCTAATGCTAAGGAGGCGGAAATGCATGTGCTTCAGATGGTAACAAATTTTGCATGCCTGACACTTGTTGTTTTTTTTTTGCAGGCTAGCTTTAGTACTATAACTGGTTTATGACAGTTAACATGTTTTATTTCGACATTTGCAGATCCAGGATGGTCAGATACATGCTCTTATCAACCAGAAAGACGGAATGGTCAGATTCCTGGAAGACCCTGAGCAGTACAAAACCAGTGAGATGATTGAGATAATGGATTCTGTTATCCAAAGGTATGTCCATGAACCAAATCCTTTACCGTCAAAGGAACCAGTCGCTTCCAAATGTTTTTTAGGTGGACATTGCTTGAAAATTGAACTCGTAAACACCATGCTTAAGGAGTGCATTATTTAATGGTCTCGGGCTGAAGTAGAGTAGTAAGCACCATCAAGTAATGTTATTGTTTTATATGACTGTCCAGGACTATCGGGCTGTCGAAGAATCTCATAGCCATGGATGAAAGCTTATCATGTGACCCTTTATACTTGGGAAAGGTAACTCAATAGCCATGTTCAATAGAACTCATAATGTTTCTCGAAACTAAACCGTCGACGAAATTCTCTTGTCAGGTTGGAAGGGAAAGACAAAGGTATGACTTTGGAGACGATTTTGATACTGTTCCTCAGAAGTTCTCTATGTAAACCGTAGTTGTGAGTCTGATGGAGAATGGTTATTTTGCTTTCTTTGTTGGTTAAACCAAGTTTCATAATCTTTTTTTTTTCTCTCGATGGCCAACAAGTAGAGATGATCATTTTGGACCTGAAGTCTTTATCAGAGTTGAAAAGTTCTAATAGTTTTCCTTCTTGTTAAATTACGCATCTTTTATATTATTTTGTATCGAAATTTAGTAAATTTGCTTGAGATTATAAGTCTGAACTTAAAAGTTTGATTGGCTAATTTCAAGATTTTTCATATTTAGTTAACTATACAATTATTTTAGTGGATTGATAAAAGAGAAACTCCCTTAGATAACACACTTTTGTGTTTTTTTTGCCACATGTAGCATACAAGTCCAAAATTTCC
>OVAN01003774.1:0-27897 GCA_900406275.1 Anastatica hierochuntica
ACTCAACCTCATGACTATGGAATCAATGCTTGAACTAATACCACTCTCATGTCTAAAAGTCATTTTAAGAGAAGGTTTCACTCATTTTAAAGGTGGTTTCTCTCAAATAGTAGTGCAAGACATTAGGCAAAAGCGAGGTGGAGNGCTTACCTCTAATGATTTCCACCCAAAAATGTCAAAGTCTACTTAACTACCCTTTTTGTTTCCCATTAAGATCTTTGAAACGAAGATCCTTTTACTCACTTAAGCTCAATATTCCCTTTCTTCTTATAAAAACTAAAGATTCATTTCCAATATGTACTTAGCTTCTAACCTTCTTTCTATTTTCTACAGCCACTTTCTAATCAAACTTTTGATTCATTTTTCTTTTCTTAGACTTTAAGTTTGGACTCTCTAGGCTTTTATATGCTAAGGTTAGAGCTATTCTTTTTTCTAATTTCTAGTTCATTTTCTTCTTCTTTTCATTCTTTCCTTTTCTTATTTCTCTTTCTCTTATTCCCAACTCAAACCTTGGATGATCTAACTTCTAAATACTACTTCCCATGGTTGAGATACCAACACATTCCCATACCCAAAACTGAAATGAACATCAAAGAACAACCTCCCTATATTTTTAATTAGCCTTAAAGTGAGGCTAATCCTAAGGAAGCACTCCCTTGTCGTTCAACTTCTTTGCACACGGATTTTTGCCCATGTGTGCACTTTCCGAAAGATGTGTCACATTCAAATTAATAGGGGGTTTGAAAAGAATGTTTAAGGGTTGATAAGGGTGAGGTAACTACTCTAAAATTGAGAGTAAATAACATCCAATGTGATATTTCAAACACTTTAATGTTCAAATCAATCATCACAACACACAATTTTCCTAATTTTTCAAAGAAACTCATCACACAATTGCTTAATTCGTGATTCTATACTATCAAATTCATCATCTAGCTAGCAAAATCAAGTCAATATCAAGTATCTCAAAAACCCCCCAAATTGTACAATCTCTAATCTTTCAAATCATCAAAGTCTCTCAAACCAAAGGCAATCTCAAGAAAAAAATGTGAAATCATGCATAGGCAACCTAAAACGACCTAAATCAAGCAAAGAAACGACATGAGTCACAAGTTTTTTGAAAACTCGGAAAATCCATGAAGAACACGAACTGTAAAAGGGGAATTTCGTGCCCAATACCTGCAAAAATGAGAAAACGGTTAGTAGGAATAGATAGAACTCGGAGAGTAGATGGATTTTGACTATAAGATCGCACAAAACGGAGCAAAATCGAGAGAGATATGGTTGTTAAAGAATTTTCGAAAGAGGGGTAGAGAGGAAGAAGAAGAAGAAGAGAAAAGGTGATGTTTTGTGATTTGATCCAAAAAATCGAGTATAGGGATGTTTAAATGTGTTTTTCGGTTTGATTTTAGTGGAAATAAACCGGATTTAACTAAAAAAACGTACATCGGTCACGTCTCACAGGTGATCGATCGATCGCCTTTTTCACGGGGCAAATCGGTCGATCACCTCTAGATTTTTTTCCTTTGAAAAACACACGAAAATTAAAGCTAAAAGTCAGTATGTTAGTAACGTAAATCAAAAACAAATCCAAAATAAAAATAAAAACTAAAACGTGTTAGTTATGTTACAACCGGGTTGCCTCCCGCTCAGTGTTCTTTTAAGGTCATTAGCTTGACTGTATAGCCTTTTCAGGCTGGTGTAGGATCACCACAGACCAGGGTATGGTTTAAGATCACTTCAGAAGCCTCAGAATTAGCTAAGTATGGCTTAAGATATTGCTCGTTCACTACGAATTCCTCTTTGTGTTTGTCCCATAGTACGACAGCTCCATAAGGTCGTACTTCCTTGATTTTGAATGGACTAGACCACCTTGACCTCAGCTTCCCTGGAAATAATTTCAAATCCGTGTTAGAGTGAAGTACCTGATTTCCTGGTTTGAAATCTCTAGGAATGCTCTTTTGTCCTGAAAGGCCTTTGTGCGCTTCTTGTAGATCCGGAGTTCTCGTATGCAACATGTCTGATCTAATCGAGCTCATTCAGCTGTAGTAGACGTTTTTGTGCAGCAAACTTGATGTCGAAGTTCAGCAACTTCACTGCCCATGCTGCTTTGTACTCAAGCTCTACTGGAAGATGACACGGCTTTCTGTACACTAAGTGGAATAGGGTAGTCCCCAATGGTGTCTTGTACACGGTTTTGTAAGCCCATAATGCATCATCAAGTTTTAAAGACCAATCATTAATGAAACCTCCAACAAATTTATTGAGAATACTCTAGATTTCCCTATTGGAAACCTCAACTTGCCTGCTAATCTGAGGATGGTAAGGTGTAGCTACTTTGTTCTTAACCCCATGCTTCTTCAAGAGTCCATCGAAAACCTTATTGATGAAATGTGAACCCCCACCACTGATAACAATTCGCAACAGACCAAAACTCTGGAAGATAATGGTCTTGAACATTTTCAATACAACCTTTTAGTCATCAATAGGACTAGCAATCGCTTCAACCCACTTAGACACATAATCTACATCAACAGGGATGTACTTATTCTTGTGAGAAGATGGTAAAGGACCCATGAAGTCAATTCCCTATACATCAAAAACGTCGACTTCGAGAATGAAGTTCTGAGACATCTCGATCCTCTTGCTAGTATTATCTTGTCTTTGACGGGAGTCACACATACAAAATAAAGCCTGAGCATCTTTAAACATTGTAGGTCACCAGAAATCTATCTGAAGAACTTTGGAAACCATCTTGAAGGTCGCAAATTGACATGCATTGTCTGATCCATAGCAATGAAAAAGAGTGCCTAGAATCTCCTTCTTAGTAACGCATCTCCTGAAAATCCCATCAGCACACTATTTGTGAAACTAAGGCTCATCCCTAAAAATAGTGGTTGATGTCTTTGAGAAACTTCTTCTTCGCATATCTAACAGAGTTAGGAGGCTCAGCGTCTGCAGGAAGATAATTCACGATATCACGAAAATATGGTCGGGGCTCGTCTCTGCGCCCTAGTGTATGGGTATTCGCCCTAGCATATGGGTTTGTGCCCAATGCTTTTGTCCCAGAGCTTGTCTTACATCTACAACATAGACTTGCTCCTCACGAAAATTTTCAGTCAGTGGGACAACTTCCTCTACGCAAAGTCTAGAGAAATGATCTACAAATGCATTATTTGCACTCTTCTTGTCCTTGATCTCAATATCAAATTCTTGCAGTAACATGATCCATCTCAGTAAGTGAGGCTTGGCATTCTTCTTCGTTAGCAGATACTTCAATGTTGCATGATCTATATGAACGATCACCTTAGAACCAATCAGATAAGACCTGAACTTCTCAAAAGCAAAAAAAAACCGCAAGAAGCTCCTTCTCAGTAGTAGCATAATTGCAGAGCATCATCCAAGGCCCTTCTAGCATAATAGATCACATTCACCATCTTTTCTTTTCGCTGTCCTAGGACTGCTCCTACTGCGTAATCACTAGCATCACACATTACCTCGAAAAGCAATTCTAGTCAAGAGGTTGAATGATTGGTGCACTCACCAAGGCACCTTTAATTGCAAGAAACGCAGACATGCAATCATCATCAAAGTGGAACTTCACATCCTTACACAACAGTTTTGTCATAGGTGTAGCAATCTTCGAGAAGTCCTTGATAAATCTTCTGTAGAACCCCAACATGTCCCGAAAAGCTCTTGATTCCTTTCACTAAATCAGGAGACTACAACATAGTCATCACCTCGATCTTGGACTTGTCCACTTTAATAACCCTCTCTGAGATTCTATGGCCTAAAACGATGTCATCTCTAACTATGGAGTGACACATCTCCCAGTTCAGAACCAGATGCTTGTCTTTGCAGCGTAGTAGAACCCTGCACAAATTAGAAAGACACACAGATAAAGAAGATCCATTGACACAGAAGTCATCCATAAACACTTCCATTATGTCCTTAATTAGGTTAGTAAAAATGGACATCATGCATCTCTGAAAAGTTTTTGGAACATTACACAAACCAAATGGCATTATGCGATAAGCAAAATGCCATAAGGACATGTGAATGTTGTTTTGTCCTTGTCATTTGAGTGAATACGAATCTGAAAGAAACCTAAGTAACCATCTAAAAAGTATTAAGGATGGTTAGCTAATCTCTCAAGAATATGATCAATGAAAGGTAAAGGAAAATGATCCTTCCAAGTCGCTACATTCAACTTCCTATAATCAATGCACACTCTATATCCTGTAACAGTCCTAGTTGGTATCAACTCATTCTTCTCATTCTTAACTACTATTACTCCACGTTTCTTAGGTACTACGTGAACTAGACTAACCCAAGTGCTATCGATCCTTGCTTCTAAGAGCTTCATAATCTCTTTCTTGACAACATCTTTCAGATTTGGGTTTAACCTCCTCTGATGTCCTATGTAATTTTTAGATTCTTCCTCTAGGTCGATCCTATATATGCATAGATCTGGAGAAATCCCTGTGGTATAATCTAGAGTGTAACCTAGGGCTTTTCTATACTTCCTAAGTTCTTCAACTAGCATGGCGGTTTCTTCACTACTCAAGTCAGCATGTATAATCACATGGTAAGTAGAACTAGGACTGAGAAACGCGTACCTGAGTCCTGGTGGAAGTTGTTTGAGCTAGACTTTTGGAGTTATCAGCTCGATCCATAGGTCAGAGAGGGGCACATGATTGTCTCCTATGTGTGGCTTCTTCGCTATTTCTTCTAGCTCCGCGTATGCTACAACCTTTCCCATTCTTGCACTAGCATCCAGAATCCTCGAGTACCTCGAGGCATTTTCATTCAAATAACCAAGTTCTCCTTCTTCTTGTACCAGAGCAACCTCAAAAGAATCATCAGAGAGAACTTCTTCAGCGGTATCATCTACAATCTCATAGATGTAGTCAATCCAAAACACTTGGCCATCCATAGAAGGCTTCTTCAGCATGATATCCATCTCGAACTTCATGAGTAAATCTCTCAGACGGAGATCAATCTTGTCATTCTAAACATTAATGATGGCATCTGTAGTAGACAAGGAGGCTCTACTAAGGATTACAGGGTCCCTTGGCACTTCATCAAGCTCTAGTACCACAAAGTCTGCTAGTATATAAAACAACCAATCTACACAGGAAGATCATCTAAAACACCCATAAGAATACGCAATTAACGATCTGCTAACACCAGAAACATGCTAGTATCCTTAAATCTAGTCATCCCCATCTTCTTAGACACAGAGAAGGGCATAAGATTGATTGTGGATCCCAAATTGCATAAAGAACGCTCAAAAGTCAAATCTCCAATCTTCACAAACAAAACGAAAGGACCAGGATCTCTGCGTTTCTTGGACAACGCTACATTCTTTAGTAATAATCATCACACCTTCTTCAAGACTCGTCTTGTTAGTGAGCATTTTCTTCATGTGTCTCTCAAGGAGGGAACCATCTGACACGCATAAAAGAACGGAAGTCTCACTATAAGCTTGCTTACTAGCTCTTTTCACTTTGCACCTTCTAATTCATTGCGTGTTTTCTTTGCAAGAACGGGGTATAGAACCTTAGGGACATAGACATGCACATATGAGGAAGAAGAAGAAGCAGTTTTCATACCAACCAAGTGATCGATCGATCCCTTAGGTGGATCGATCGATCCATTCGTAGCTTCTGCAGATTTTTCTTAATCGCATACATTCTCAATGTTTTCTTCAGGTTCTTCCTTCAAAATGATAGTCTCTTACTTTTCCTTACCCTTGTGAAGCACTCGAGTGAGTTTCTTGCCACTATGAAGTGTGATAACTTGTATGTATTCCTTATTCCTCGGGCATTGCCTAGGTTTCCCTGGTAGTGTTCATGGTGCTCTCTTGACTATTTCGGTAGTCTGAGCTAACTTGATATCCATCTTCTTCACATGTGCAGAGAGAGATTCGAACTTTGTTGTTGAGTTCATTGTACATGCCATCAACTTTGGAATTACTAATCTTATGTCCTTCTAAAAGCTATTGTATCATGGCTTCAGGTTTATTCTTATGTGGGGCTAACTCTTGCTGAAAATTCTGGAAACCAGAGAAAGTCCCAGATATTTGTCCTTTGTTTTCAAACCCAGATGGAAAATTTGTCACGTCCAGATTTTGCACGGAAGTTTTTCCTTGAATATCTGAACCCTAGTTTTGCACAAACTGTTTTTCTGTAGATCTATGCTGAAATCCACTATTGCCCGAATTTTGTGCGAAAGTTTTTCCAAAAAAATTCCTTGTGCCCGAATTTTGCATGAAGGTTTTTCTTTTGAATGCTATTGGAGGGTAATTGCAGTCTTGAGGATTATCAACAACAATGTTTTTTATGTATGAGAAATTTGGATGATTCTTATAGTTATTATTGAACCCTGCTCTGATAATTCATGTATTTCACCTCTTCAGCATTCTCAGCATCTTTAACAGTGCATATCACAACATTTTTGTTTGTGGCATCCTCGCAGAAGCTCACTTGCCTCTGTTGGTTCTGCTGGCTCTTTAGAAGTTGAGCCACCATCGATCTTAACTCAGAAATTTGGGCACTTTCAAAAGTTTCCCCCTTTGATCCCTAACATAGTCAGGACAGTGGTTGTTGTTACTAGTTATCAAGTTCTAGATAAACTGGCAGGCGTCATCCACGGACTTAGTCATAAAATCTCCATTGTTGGTTGTGTCTAAAGAGAGCAGGTACCTCTCGTCTATACCTCTATAGAAAGTATTCAGTAGGCATTCCCTGGAGAAATCATTGTGAGGACAATTCTTGATGTACTCCTTTAACCTCTCCCAAGCCTCAAAGAATGACTCAGTAGCTCCCTGTTGAAACCTTGAGATCTTGTTTCACAACTTGTTAGATCTGGACTTGGTATAGAGGTGAGCAAGGAATGCTCCCTTGACTTCATCCTAGGAGATGTAGGGGGAAGTGACTAGTACCATCTTTGGGCTTTATCAGCCAGAGAGAAGATGAGCAATTTACACTTCAGGTAGTCAGGTGGAGCACTATTGGAGCGAGTAGTACTGGCTATCTCTTCGATCATCTCAAGATGCTCCAATGGGTGTTTCTGAGCAAGGCCATGGAATTGATTATGTTTCACCAGTTGAATCACATGAGCCTTGATTTCATAATCCTACCTCTCAATAGGCGCTAGCCGGATCAGACTTCTGTTCATAAAGAAGGCCCCCGGTGAATCAAAATCTCCAATTGTAGGTCTCCTAGCCTGCGACTGCAGGACCCGCGACATTAGTGGCACAATCAGGCCACCCTGTGGTACGAAGCCCTGTTGGACTAAGCCATGTTATTCCAAAAGAGCAGGATCATGAGGAAATTTTTCTCCTCCAACCGCTTGTTGATCCTGTGGAAGATTTTGGTTGTCCATCTCAGCTTGTTTTTTAGCTTTCCTGAGTCTTGCTAGTTCTTGGTTGTCGAAGGAAATTATAGATTCAGACTTTTGTCCTCTTCTTGAAATACACTTGAAAAACCAAAGAAGATCATAAAAGAACGCATAAGTAATAAATAAAAAGAAAAATACTAGACTAAATCTGAGATAATGAATCTAAGGCGTTATTTGGTCCCCGGGAACGACACCGAAAACTTGATATCTCAGGTTTTAATATCTCAGGTTTTAACCCTTAAATCACACTGCAAGTGCACAACAATATGCAGTAGTATTTCAAAGATCGAATCCACATGGACCTATAACGCATTAAGATTCTTGATTTTAGATCAAGCTAGAAGACACATAAATTGTTGTTGGTTTTCAAATTGCAATGTAAATAAAAAAAATATTAAAACGATGTAATTTCAATTAATTAAAAGCGTCAAGCATCAGGGTAATTTGCATGAAATCTGATCCTGAATGCAGGAAATTTATCAGGGAATCGATTAAGCACCATTCTAGAACTCAAAACATGTATGGATAATTTTTCCACTCTCGTGACTCCAATTACTATGTTTAACAACATAAAAGACTAACTCCCTTTGAATTCGGGAAGTTAAACATGCATTAAGTTCAGATTTTGATTTGTTCACAAAGAACCTTAACATCAACTCTTGTTGGCTAATGATACTTTGCTCACATGGATAATTTTCAAGCAACCAAATTAACTCTCATTGTATTCAATTAACCTAAGATCATGAACTAGGTGATCTATCAAGTTCAAGCGCTAAGAATAATCTATGTGAAGAATTCTATTGATAATTCCAATTTAACAATTCTAATCAATCAACCTCATCCATTACTTTGAAATCCCTAAAACCTAACAATGGATCTACTCGGATATGGTAAAGGAAACGAAAGACATGTTTAAATTGAAAGACATGAAATATATAAGAATTAAAATAGGGTTCAGAAGACTTCTCCAAAGATTTAGGTGAAGATATTTGTCTCCCAAAGCTTACAACGAAAATAAATTTCCAAAGTCTGAGTAAAAGAAAACTTAAAAAGCCCTAAAACGGCCTAAGAGTATTTATAGTGTTTCTGGGATTTATCTGGAAAATAGGAAATCAGAAAAAGGAAAATAAAGATTTTTTTCGTCAGACGAGTTGAGCGACCGATCACCTAAGTGGATCGATTGATCACGTATTTTCAGCACTGGATCTATCGATCCAAGCAGGTGATCGATCGATCAGGTTTCCTTCAGCTTCGACATTTTTCGTTTCTTCATCAAAAGTCGTATGAATCCTTTCAGAATCATCACATTTCCCATACCAGTGTCCCAGCACCTAAAATACAAGAAATCAAAGAGAAAAGATATCGAAAAGCCTAGAAGTGGTTGAAATCTAAGTTAAATGTTAGCAAAAACATGAACATATCAGAGCGGCAATGGTACTGATATCCTTCACAAAAGGTCGATAGAATAATCCAAGTCCATGAAACTCTATACTTTGCTAACTGATTTCGGGCTTGGCCATTTTTGGATCGCTTTCACTTTCTCATCATCGACTTTAACTCCATCTGCACTCACAACAAAACCTAAAACACAAGGTTATCCGTACAAAAACTACACTTTTTAAGGTTAGCATAGAGCTACTCCTCACGAAGAACATTAAGAACCGAACAGATGTGCTTAATATGCTGCTCGAGACCCTTGCTGTAAATTAAGATATCATCAAAATAAACTGCAAAAAAAAACTCCAATGAATGCCTTGAGAACATGATTCATTAGGATCATAAAAGTATTAGGGGCTTTTGTTAATCTGAATGGCATTACGAGCCACTCATATAATCCATGCTTGCTTTTAAACATCGTTTTCCATTCGTCACTTTCTTTCATTCTAATATGATGGTATCCACTTTTAATATCAATCTTAGAAAAGATGTTAGAACCAAGTAATTTATCTAGCATATCATTTAATCTAGGAATAGGATATCGATACTTCACCGTGATATTGTTGATTGCTCAGCTATCAACACACATGCGCCAGCTGCCATCTTTATTAGGTACAAGTAAAACGGGTACGACAGATGGGCTCATGCTTTCTCGGATATGGTCATTTTCCATAAGCTCATATACTTGCCTTTATAGCTCATTGGTTTCCACGAGATTAGTTTTATAGGCTTGTCGGTTTGGAAGTGAAGCGCTAGGAATAAATTGATTTGATGTTTGATTCCTCAGATCGGTGGCAGCCCCTTTGGATGTTTTTTGAGAAAACATCCTTATATTCCTGTAACAAAGATGTCATCTCACTTTGGCAGCGCCGATTCCAAGTTAGTTAGCTCGAAAGAGCATCCTTAAACACAAATAAGAGCATTGGTTGTTTAGTGTAAAAGGATTTCTTAATATCACCCGATTTGGCATAGAAGTTAGATTGTCTCATGGGGATTTCTCCTTTTTCTTTAGTCGTATTTAATCTTGATATACTTCTTTTTGCGACAAATATACCAAGATAGTTTTCCTGTCATTAAACTCAAAAGAATGCTTATTAGTCAAACTGTTATGCATAACCTTACGATCAGAATGCCATGGTCTTTCGATAAAAATGTTGCTAGCTTCCATAGGTAAAATGTTGCAAAGAACCTCATACTCATACTTCCCAATAGTTATAGGAACCATTACTGGACTGGTCAGGTTCATCTAGCCATTTTCATTGCCATTGAAGCTTATAAGGGTTCAGATGCTTCTTACCTTTTAAGCCAAGCTTTCGGACCATGTTATCACTTGTGGCATTGGTGCAGCTACCTCCATGAATGTTGAAGCTACACAATTTTCCTTGAACATAACAACGGGTAAAGGACCAGTTTTTCCTTTGCTCTTGTTCTTCGGCTTCAGATTGCATGTTCAAAGACCTTCTCGTAACTTACAAGATCTCCTTTCACCGGTTCTTCATCATGTTCATCCTCCAAATAATCTGATTCTTCTTCCTCGGTTTCTAGCTCTCTATTGTCATGAAGAACCATAGTTTTCTTATTAGTGTATTCACTTGCATAATGACCTTTTCCGTTGCATCGAAAACAATTAATATTTTGGGTCCTTGAAGTAGAAGTGATTCCTTTTCCTTTGTCTTTGTTGAACACCACTGGTTTTGCTTCTTCTTTAGGTGTATGAACAGGTTTGTGACCCTTTTGAAAGCTTGCTTCCCGTCCTTGAAGTAGCTCGTTTTTCAATCCCAAAACATGATCAGGATTGAGCTTTTCTTTTAAGTTGTTGCTCAACCAGAATTGCTTTGTGAAGCATCTCCTCCAAATCAACATAATGTTGCAGCTCCAAATTGTCTTGAATATCTCTATTCATTCCTCCCAAGAACCGAGACATTGTAGCTTCTCAATCTTCTGAAATATCAACTTGAATCATAAGAAGTTCCATCTCTTGAAAATATTCTTCAACTGATCGATGTCCTTAATTAATTTTTTTTTGTCTTTGATGAAGCTCTCGATGGTAATGACTTGGAACAAACCGCCTTCACATTATAGGCTTCATTTCTTGTCAAGTCTCGACGAGGTTCTCTCCATTACATTTAATAGACATTACTAACTGATCCCACCACCTTAATGCATAACCATAGAACTATGTAGCAATCACTTGAACCTTCATATGCTTGGGATAGTGTCGGCATCCAAAGAAAATCTTGATCTTCTTCTTCCATTCCACATATAAATCTGCATCAACCTTGCCGTGAAATGGAGGAACTTTGATTTTGAGACCAAGAAGTTCATCTCTGTCTTCTTGCACACATCTACACCTTCTTGATATATGTCTAGAGGAGGTACCATGTACATCGTAGTAGTTATTGACCTCGTCTTGGTGCAAGTTATCGTGCTGCTCATGATTCAGTACTTCTCTTCTCTGATTATTACGTCTCCGCTAAGTAGTGGACTCAGTTTGTTGCTGTAACATTTTGCGTAATTTATCAAAATTGTGCATCAAACTTCCAAGTTAAATCACCAGTTATTTTTGCAGTGATTACATCAGTATATAACTTGTTCGTGATGCGGGATTCCTCACCATCCTTTCCTGTCATGATGTCCTGCAACACAACAAAACACACAACCAATTCTAGTTCTAAAGAAAATATCGATTCTCCAAAACAGAAAAGCTCTCTAACTCAAAATATTGACTTTTAACAGTTTAATCATATTCTAAAAATTATAAATCCAAAATAGTTTGTGTTATGATTTACAACCTAAACTAAGTTCTAAATTGCAAAATCACTCAGAAAAATTTGGAAATCACAGAACTGAATTTAGTGGAATTTGAATGGTTATTTTCTTTTAACAATCCAACAAAACAAATAAGAATAAGGAGCAGAAAACTCAACTTCTAGAATGTCTCTGATACCACTTCATATAATCCTCCGAGCTCGGGAATCTAGAACAGTTGAGTAGGGGGATAAACCTTGTTGCGATAAAACCGTGAAGCTTCAAATACAAGGGAGATGGATCGAATGGCCACACAAGAGTCATGGAAGACTCTTGCTTGTCCTAGAACATATTTGAATGGATATTACACACCACCAAATCTGATCGAAAATTTCTGGATATTACACACCAAAAAGAAGAGTAAAAACTCAAAGAAATTTGGTTAAAAAATGGCTTAGTTTCTACATAGAATTTTTGTGACTTATAAAGAGAAAAACTGAAAGTGGTTGTGTTCTAGACCTAAGCTTTAAGCCCTATGATCTATGCGATTTTCCTTGCTTTTTAATACATGTATTTCATTTATCAATCGTTCGGACTTATGCATGCTAGATTAGGCTTTCATATTAATTGTAAAACTAAATAAAAACAAAATCAACCCTACATTATTTCTTCTTAGCTTAATCTGAAAACCAATCGGTCCCTAGTATAACTCCGACAAATGAGCACTTGCAGTTAAGTTTTAACTGGGCAAAGATTGACCTAACACAATCAACCCATACCAAGACAAAATGGAAGGAGGGAAGCACCTAAAGCCACTAGAAAAGTGAAGATTATTTTGGCTAAAACTTATGTAACTTGGCTTTCAAAGACCAATGCAATCTAAATGGCATTGGTCGAATTAGGGTTTCCCCTTTGTACCCCATATTGCTATTTAAATTGAATTTGTTGATTCAAGAACGATGAAGCTTCTTTCCTACATTTTCTCTTGCATATATCGATCCAAGACTAAAATTTGTATATTTCTTTAAGGTTTTACATTGATCAAGTAATCTCTATCATCTCTTTATATCTTCTTATTTTTTTATCATGGGATTTCAAGGACTAACCCCATATCATTGAAGTTCTATTTATAAGAGCGAGTATATCACTTTTGAAATGTAGATTAGGGTTGTTAATGGTGTAAGAGCTAGGATTGAACATTAGATCTCTTTGATTCTTGTTGACCAATGCTAGAAATTAAGTAACTTTCATATCTTCTTGAAGCTAGCTAAACACGCCCACAAAGTATTTGTTGAAATGCTTGAGTGAATCTGAATCATGTTATTCATTCTTAGTGATATGATTCACCGAGGGTCGGGACTCTTGAACGGTTGAATAGGGAATAAACTTTACTGTGATGAAACCGTGAAGCTTCAAAGACAAGGGAGATGGCTCGAAAGACCACACAAGATTTGTTGACGATCCTTGCTTATCCTAGAACATATTTGAATGGATATTAAACACCAACAAATCTGATCAAAATTTGTTGGATATTACACACCAACAAGAAAAGTAAAAAACTCAAAGAAATTTGATTGAAATTAAAATGGTTTAGTTTCTACTTTTTTTTTCGTGACTTATAAAGAGAAAAAGAAGGAGAAAGAAACTTAAATGACTTCTACATTCACAAGTCCTAGAAAAACAATAAATATTAAAACAGAAATTAAATGACAGGTTTGAATGAAAAATACTAAGTTTAAAATAAGAAGAAGTGGCGCCAATTGCCGTTCTTACTGTGGGATTAACGGATGAGCGATTTGTAAGTAAACTTGTGACCTCGATAAAAACTTTATCAGGAAAACTTATTGGGACAAAAGCCGACAAGCGAAAAAGAGTAAAAACGACCTACTTGTTCACTGTTGATCATTCTGAATTTGGTTCAACTTGAATCATGGTTAAATAACTGGAAATTATTTCTTCAGCTCAGATAAATCCTTCTTCTTGATTCCATGCGCGTTCGAGCATTTGCCTCTTTCAACTTCCTCGCTTTGGCACAAGTTATGGGACCTTCCGAAATGATGAATGCTTCATCAGCTACGAGTTCTTGTTCGTTGGTTCTTTCCATGATCTAATCACTTAGCCTCGAAAAAAATTGTTAGGATTGATTAGTGGCTAAATGGACTTGGTTGGTACTATAACTTGCATGACTAAATTAGCATGATGTAAAAGTTTAAGCTAGTTTTTATGTCATCTGATATAACTATATATATGAAATTGAAGTTGTTTAATTGTGAACTTCGTTGCCTTGAGATAGAATTAATCAAACCCAATAAAGCCAAAAGATCTCATTCGTATCTTTGAAGGAGACTAACCATTGCTATATCTAAGATCCAATCTTTATTATTGCTGCGTCTTTGTATTTAAGTTCGCGCTTCCTAATTTACTATATTGTTGTTTGATTCCGCATGCTTGATCCTTGTTTATACTTTTCCCTTTTTTTCATTATGTCTTGTTTAAAATAATTGAATATAGCCTCTCTGCCTAAACCAGCCAAAACTGGATTGCTTAGCTTTATAGTATATTATTTGGGTTTAAACTTAATGCTAATGTGAATTTGACCCGATTACTATGGCAACAACATAATCTTGCACTTGTGATTTATATCCTTGCTAGGAATTTAAGGGCCTTGTAGCCGAAGAGTGATATTATGCATAATCTTACACACGAATTCTTTGATATTTTGCCAAAAGCAAAGTCTGGTTATATGAATGTATCTGTAACACCCGTCTCATTCTCTTCCGGGAACGGCGTGTCACTAACCCTAACTTGTAACCTAAGTATCTCAACAAATCCATAAATAAACTATTAATACTCGAAAACCATGTCCAATAACAAATAATCTAAAAATCGAAACCAATCGAGTCTGAAAATTGATAAATAATATCTAAAAAATAAATAAAACCCTGAATACAACACCAGTCTCGTCCAGCTCATCCGATTACTCGTTAGCCACATCTGGAAGAAGGGAAAAGAGGGAGTGAGCAACTTAGGAGTCACTCAATGTGATTAGGAATGCTAGGGGAACCATAAGTCCGCAGACCCGGCTTAAGCACTTCAACCACGTAATCTAGTCCTAGAACAAGTAGCCAACATGACACCTAATGCAGCAAACATGTCACACATAGCAATCAATGGTCCTATCCTGCAAATTTTTTGATCGCCAACATCCTCCCCCCCCCCCCCCCCCCCCCCCCCCCCCCCCCCCCCCCCCCCGGCANCTTCCTCAACATGGGATAAGTGCTCATACACACCGCCGTCTTGAATGCTTAATCGATCTTAGGGTTACAGACAACAGATTGACTTGCTGCCCGCACCCTCCACACACATGACCCCGGGATACAGCAGTCTGGCTCTGTACCCCACGCCCAGGTCTCCACAACCCCACACACACGTGTGTGCGTGTGTGTGTGTGTTTGTGTGTGTGTGTGTGTGTATAATTATAAATCACACACTAGCAAACATCATACGAGACAAGCAACAGTGGTATCATCTGTTATCCTAAGTCCAGTTTAGCAAATAAGAAAACAAATAGACTTCAAGCACACTCAAAAAAACCAAGCAACACTTGTTCTGGTTCTAAACTACACGAGAAAGAGTGAATAAGGAAACCATGAGGAGTATATGGGTCTAGCCCTCACCTTTGCCACAAGTATGAACTCTCGGCTTGACTGGCTGTCGATCAACCCCCAGAAAGAAAAACATGGACCAGGAACTCGAGTTAGACCTCACCCGGAAACCTACCAAAAAGGGAAACCTGCCCGAAAAGGAAACTTTCCTAAAATGGAAACTGCCAAATATGGAAACTTGCCATATTTGAAAAATGTCCAAAAAGGAAACCCGGGACTAGGCAAAATGGAACGAAAAATGTGAAAAGCTGGGGAAAAGAACCTAAACTGGCAAAACTGGGCCGAACCTTCTAGATTGAACCAAACCGGCTAAACCGGCTGAGGTCGACGACCTAAAAGACCTTAACCAGTCGAACAAACTAACTAACCTAACCGAAGACTAGAAAGGAAAGAAAAGAAACGAAAAGATAGACTTACCGGAAAAAGCGTCGGAGCTCGCTGGGACCTACCAGAAAACCGCCCGGAAAAGAACTCAGAAAGTTCACCGGAAAAATCCCAGGAACTCGCCGGAAAAGAATTCCACTGGAGACAGTGGCTTAAAGCCCGTGGGGACTATCCGGAAAGTCGGCTCCCTGTGCAAAGCATTGCTTTGACTTGTGAAAAAAATAAGAAGGGAAAGGATTATATTTATAGGGGAATGATGAGAAGGAGGAAAGATCAGATATCCGGTGTGGGACATTTTAATTAAATAATTAATGAATTTAAGGTTTTGATTTAGGAAAAACTAAAAAAATGCTTGAAAAAAATGAAAAAGATAATAGGTCTAGGAAAGGGGATGTTACCGTATCTTTTGGGGACTCTCTTGCTTTAATTGCAAGACTAGAAAAACATGTCACCTTTTAATTTTGTGTAGTAAAAACACCTCTTCATTTTGCTGCTCAAATTTTTATGTTCTCTAACTGTTCATTTTGATGCAGACAGATCAGTAGTTACACACGAGTTATACGACAAGCATTCTATGATTACTTTAATAAATATTGAATTTATTCCCAAAACTTTGAACATTATATCAGAATAAAGCTACCAGAAAAAAGTACAAACAATTCTTTGTGCAAGTGTTGATCTTCAGTGAGTATTTGTAGGTTAATCACCGTGCATCTCTAGTTTTTTTTGTACAATGATTGTACACTGTAAGAGAGGAGATCATATTTCCGTGTAAATTGCTACGACGTCACATGAGTTGGTTTACCATTGCGTTCTAGCGCAATCTCAAAAAGATCAGCATCAGATTCTTCATCACAATCAAGCTTGGGTCTATTGCTATTTCCCACAGTGGTCCTTCCGCTTCCAATCTCATCGCTATTTCCTCTGTTTGTGAAAAAATTGCTTAAATGCTGAGAATCTAATCTCCCAATGGAGAAAAGTTCTTTGCTATCCTCGAGCTCAGCTGCAGCAACAACACAGGGGTTGGGTGTACGTTGTGCATTTGCCGGGCCATAATAAAATTGGGACTGCCCGAAGTTAACATGAATTGTGCCGTCTGTGCTAGATGCAAGAATTGGGTAGAGTGGAGTTCCAAACTCGTCTGCTTTGCAGTTAATAACATGGACCAAATGGGAGTTAACTGTGAAGTAAACCTTTTTCTTCCTCGGATCATAACCACAACCAACCACTTTGTTTTCCCTTGCCCACTCATGTTTCTCTGATTCACAAACCAACTTCATTCCTGACACAAATATAGAGTAATGCTCTAAATTTCGCAACTAGAGGTTTAACTACCCATACAACAAATATAGATCCACGATGATCAACCTACGATTACATTATATATATTTTACCTTGATGGTGTCTAAAAGAAATCAAGCCGGCTCATTTAGTTTTTGTAAATCGTTTTACATTTTTTATTTTGTTGGTATAAGTAAACTATATTGTTTGAATAAACATATAACAGACGTAAATGGAATGAAAGTTTTAATCAACATATCTGAATTAAATAAAACGTATCTTAATTAGAAAATCAAGAAACTAAAAGTCAACGCAGAGCTGGGATCATATTCTAGTTGATAAATAAAGTCTACAGAAGCAACGAGATGTGTGATAAGGATGGGGGTTTGTAGAAGATGCGGAAGTTTGGACGATCTAGTTTCTGACCACGTCGTTATATTCCTTAGTGGGTCACCATTTCTCATTAATATAATAAGATCTCTATGGACGGCTAACTTTTCTCGTTTTTTTTTTAAACTTGTGTTTTGTTTTTCGGTCATTTTCTATCCTTTGGCTCCATAGCAGGGTTCAAAACGAGCCTAAGCCTAACTGTTACCTTTTCTTGATATAATTTTTTCCTACGGAAAATTGATTTGAATTCATCCTTAGAAAGGATTTGAAGTTAACGAAACGAAAAATATAACTGATGTAAACGGACAAATAAATTACGTACCATCGAGATAGACAGCTCCATCTGATTGGAAGCCGATAGAAGCCGGGAATTTTCCAGGCAGTCGTGTCTCGGAAGTGCTGGCCGAACTACAAGTCGCTAGTCCGAGAGAGAAAACAGCATCTTCGTTTACCCCAAAACATTCTCTTTTTTTGACGAGTCTTAGTCCTTGGTTCTTAAATAACATGGTTTTTTCACCTTCCACTGATGCAAGGTCACTGCCATGGCCACGGCCGAGGATTTCTACTACTGTGATTTCAAAGTAAGCCTCTTGAGGGAAAGAAGAGCTTATGAGTTGTGGTCCGGGAAGAGGTAGAGCTGCTCGGAGAACCATTAATGAGTTTTTTGCGTTGACGGTCTCTCTAGAAGGTTGATTAAACTTGATCGTTTGACTGAAATCCACGGAGCCATTTGACACTTCCCATGTGATCACTACACCAAGATCATCACTCCCGGAGTCTACACCTGTCGTTGTGCAGAGCCCTAAAATAGCCGATCGCGGAGAGGCCCCCGTTGGTGCATGGACAGCAAATCCAAACCTCATCCACCCGTTCTCGATCGCTTCCGTCACCAAAGCCGGATGGTCCATCCAGTTGAATAGACCAGGCTTCGACAACATCCCTCCGGTTGCAGCCGTGCGGGAGACGGGGTAGTTGTTGATATTTCTCCTATGCTTGATGTCGGAGGTATCTAGCTGGTGGTTGAGACTCGTCTGGTGAAGCTTTGACATTCTAGCCTGGAAACTATCGTTCCGAATTGGGCTAGCCGCGTTAAGGGTGCTTGAGTTCTGTGGTCGTTGAAGACAGCACCAGCGGCGGAGGAAGACTATGAGGAGAGAAGTGAGAACGACAACCGAGAGAATTCCTGCGGTTAAATGGACCCATCGAAGCATCTCTGAGATTGAAGATCTTTCTCAGATAGAGGAAGAGAGATGAAGGGAAAAGAAGGAGAAGATAGTAGTGGACTCGGACTCGTTCAAGAAAATTGGGGAATTGAAAAAATAATTTAAAAAATAATATCAACTGTACAAAAACTCAAAATTTTGTTTCTAAGAAACTGTAAACTGCAAAAATATACATATATTTAATAATGGATACAACATAAACATACTTCTAATCCTTCAATTTGTTCGACCACAGAACATTGAGCATCGTGAACTCTGTTTTGGTTATTTGCCGGTTGTTGTTGAAAATTTCAATATGATCATTGTTTGGTTTCTCTCTTTTGGGACTATCTCTAATATCCATATGAGAATTTATAATTTGCCAATGTTTCTAAGTTTTCTGAGTTTCTTACATATGTCCTTCCATGTCTACTTGACATGTATGCAGAATTTAGTGTCAGTTTATTCAAAAGCATGAAATCACCCATTAAATGAAGACTTGTTTCATGTTCCGATGATGCATTTTTGCTTGCGGAAGAAATAAATGTTGGCGATGATAAATTGAGGCAAGTATCTACTGGTTTAGCAAAGTTCTACAATATGAAAGATTTAGTGGTATAGGGATACAATAATTTACAAATAAATTTCTGGGTACTTTAGCTTATTATTGATTTGTGGTTTATTAAATTGCTAACCAATTTTTTTTTTTTAAATAACAGAGAAAAAAATTTAATCCAAAATGTTATACAATGCACAAAAATATATAATCAACCATCTCTATATATTAATCGAGGAGACATTTTGAGAAGATTTTGAATTCTAAAGGTGAGGTGTCTCACGGAGAGTGATTTCGGATGAGGTTAGCCAATAAAATTAAAGTGTGATTAAAACTATTTAAATGATTTAAATGATAAACAATTATTTGGTAAATATCAAGAATATCGGATTAAACAAATATGGTAAGTAAGATCTCAGCATCTTTCGATTATTTTGTGTTTTTGGTAATTAGCAATAATACTAAATTAATTATTTTAAGAAAATTTCAACTACAGAGACTGTGATCTCATTTTGTTTTAATTGTGAGGAAAATCCGGTGAACGCATTCTAATCACTTAAAATTTGAATTGAATGTGATCACATTTTGATCTCAAATTTCCTTTACAAACACTAACAAACGAAATGTATTAATTGTGATATCATGTAGTTTTAATTGTGCGTGATATTCGGAATACGATTTCGAAGTGTAGTTACCTTATTAATTTAATGTGATTACAAGGTTGATATAATATTTCCTTCAAAATAACTTTAAAAAGATTTTACTAGATTATTTGATACTTTAAAAATGAAATGAATACTCTCTTAAATTAACTATCCTATCCGCTATATGAATATGTATTCCAGTCGACATTCCAAAGCATTGCTTTAACGCAAAAAATTTCTTCTCAAAAAGTTACAAAATGGTGGTACAAAATAAGGTTTCCGAACTAAAACCATACAAGTCAACATAAAAGATCGTTGCAAAGATCATCCGACTGTGGAAACAAGTTACTCTATATGGAGAAACTTTGGAACTAATTCTTTGTGACCTTCACCTAAGTTTTAAAAACGATTTCCTTATATTGGTTATTGTTATCATCATAAATATTTATTGACATGGTTTTGAATTATTATACAGGAAACAAAAATCGGTGCAACCATTAAGAAACAACATTGGTCAAAATTTGAACCTCTCTTAAAAGAGGGAGAAACAAAGGTGTTTCAAAATTTTGTTGTTGGTCCAACAGTTGGTGCATACAAGAGTACGGATCATCCATACAAGATGTCTTTTTATCAAAATACAATTATTGAAGAATGTGACCAATTGTCGGACACATTAACTGGTTGGCATTTCGCACCATTTGATGAGATTTTAGGTGGGAAGTTAGGGATTGAATTTTTGGTTGGTAAGTATATATTTCCTTATTGTCGATTTCAACAAATATTTATATGTCATGTATTAATTCGTTTATATGTAGATGTTATTGGACAAATTTTTTCAATTGGCGAAATTCAATCTTTCACCAATAATAACATTGAAAACCAAAAGCTTACTGTTGAGCTACGTAATATGGAGTAAGTTTGTGCTTTGTTTTATAAATTTATTTTTAATATTATTTTCCTACACCATAAATTAAAAATCTCGATTCTTACCTCTTAGGGATACAAGACTTTCGTGCACTCTCTTTGGTGATTATGCTCATCGAGTGAATGATATTGTCAAGGCTCATGATGAATCACCTACTATTTTAGTTGCTCAATTTTGCCGAATAAGTCATTGGCAAGGTAATTATTTTTATCCTTTGCTTTGTTGTTGAGTTAAATTGATTTTTTTATATGTATTGTTTCATGTTTTTATGATATATATTAAAATATATTTTAGATGTTTGTAGGGTATCTGATGCTTTTAATTGCACAAAGCTCTTCTTCAACTCTCCACAACCCCAAATCGAAGAATTTATGGCAAGGTTTGATTTTTTCCTTCTTCGTAATATTTATATAAAAAAATATTTGGATTGTTTAACGTTATTGTTTATATATTCAACTTTCTTGAGAATAATCTTGCAATATCGAACCTTCCAAGGAAAACAAAATCTATTTCAACCATGGCTACGAATGATTTTTTTACCAGTAACCCAACAAAATCTCTTCAAGAGGTTTGTGAGGCTGCCGACGTGTGTAATTTCTAAAAACATTTAAATGTAGCTTATTGTAATTGTATTGTTCATAACATATGTAGTATGTTTGTATTCTTATTGGCTAGGTTGGTAGGTTTGTTGTCCTATGTAAGATTGTTTCAGTTGATGCGAATATGGGTTGGTTCTATATTAGTTGCAAATCATGCCAAAAGAAAGTTTTGCCTGAGTTAGATGAGGAAGTTAATCAAGGTGAAAAAACAGTGTTTTTTTTTTGCCAAAAGTGTTGCAAACAAATTGGTGATGTTGTACCAAGGTTAGCTCCTATTAAAAAAAATAGATCAATTCATACCATTAAATTAATTTTAACAATGTTCGTTCTAAAATTTATTTTGCTCTCCCAAGGTTTATGCTTCATTTGCGCGTCAAAGATGACAATGGAGAAGCTAAATTCATTGTATTTGATAGAGGCGCAATGGTGATTGTTCAGAGGACTGCTGCCATCTTGACTGAATCAATGGGAGAGGTTTACGTTTTTTTATAAATAATGTATAAATGATTATACATATAAATCGACTATGGTTATATTAACGGAAATTTTATTGCTAGATAATTGATCCCGCAACTTTACCCCCTGCTCTAACTCAATTGGGTGGTCTAAAGTTTTGGTTTATCATTGGTGTTGAACGTGCTAACGTGGTGTAGAAACATGACACATTCAAAGTCATAAAGGTTGCCTAATAATTGGGGACGTACACCGATTCAAATGCTGACTAACTCTGAAACCACCGAGTACATTTATGAAAATAGAATGAAATCAAAAGAACTTGAAGTTTATATTATATAACTAATTGAAATGACATGTTTAATATTTAGGGTGAAGGAAGTGCAAAACATTATCCTTTGATGATATCATACAGTGAGGGTAACTCGAGTTCATGTTTGCCACTTGAACTTACTCCCTCTTCTAAAACAAAGTTTCAAAGATGATTGCAACTAATATTGTTCCTAATCAAACATCTGCCACAAATAATGAATCCCCTACAACATTTCATAATGCGCTTGACTCTGTTACCAATATGAAGGATTTAAACGGTGAAGAAAAACTTAAGCCTTTGTCACATGAGTCAAATGATGCCATTAACATAGCCTTGAAGGTGTATTTGGAGTCAATCAAGAAAGAGAAGTCTACGTAGATTTTGTTTATTATTTATGCTATGCTGAAGTATTGGTATGGTTTTGGAAGATGTTTTTCTAAATTTAATTCTTATAACGAAAGACTCCATGGTTTTATATCATTTGATTTTAATGATTTCGCATCTTTGTTTTCCTTATAATAATAAATTCACTTTTTCCTACAATGATTACGGATACCTAACCTAATTAACGTTTACTCGGCTAATATGTTTCATGAGTTTAACAAATACATGTGTACATAATTGAACAAAAAAAATACGAGTGTATAAAATAATGTGAAAAACCAATACATATCGATGGGTTAAGCCCAATAAAACTATCTAATATTCCATGATAAAAATTAAAAACAGTAGACAACCCTAAATAAAGCTACTTTTCGTCATGTCTTTTCATCTTCCCAAACTCAATTTAACTCAACATCTTCTTTAACTTCCCTCTCGAAGTTGAAATTCTCTCTACCTACTTGAACTCAGGTAAGGTTCTAGATCTTTCTTTAAAATTTAGTTTGTTTGAATTCTGTTATGCTAACATACATACATAACAGTTTACAAGAAGATGATTTATTATTATACCTAAAATGTTTATGCATGCGGTAATCACTTTTTATGGGTTTTTAATGGAAATTAGTCATGGCTAGCTCATCAAACCAACCACAGAGTCAAGACTCATTGTCTCCTTTTGGGTCTTAATGTAAGAAAAAGAACACATTATCATCAGTATATATTTGCGTGCGTATATTTTGTTTATTTTTAGAAAAATAATTATTATCTTTAGTATTTTAGTTATTTTAGGCTACATAAATATTTAGCGAATCAATTGAGATAGCTTTTGTAGGTGTCTATAAATGAATGATGGATGTCTACACTTAGGTTGATTTGATAGTGCTTTTAAAAAAATTTACTTTAAGCTTTTATAGATAGTAAAATATTAGGTTATCAAGATTTTCAAGTTATCAATAAAACAAAATATTTAAAAATCATGTTTTTTTTTGTTATAGATATGAAAGTTATTATTATTATGATTTTAATTCAGATTTAATGTTACGTTTTTTTAATGAAATTTAAGCCAATGTAGCAGATAACTTCAATTTTCTAACGGTTGGTACGGAGGAAAATGCTATTGTCATTAGTAGTGACAAAGATGTTGAATCAACTCAACATAGCAATGATCAAGAGGTCACATAAGAGGTTCTTGCAAATATCGTAGATGTTGAAATGGTGGAACTGAACCAAGAAGTAAACCAAGATGTCAATCAAGCTGCTCACATCGAAGATGCTAATCAAGTTGATCTGGCAATAGTTGAGGATGACGATGATCAAGAGATCGAAGGTGATGAAGAAGGAGATGATGATTCTAAAGAGGAGCAAATTTCTGAAGAGGATTCCGAATCAGAGAGTCTTGATAAATATGACAAGAGGTATTACAGAGGTGAAAATAAGACAGCATCAGAGACAAGTGAAGATGGAGATGGCCATGGCTTTGATAATGATGATAGTGACGAAATTAACCCACCACCCAAGAGCGGTCGTGCATTTTACTCTGCTTCGGAGAGTGATGATGAAATATGATTTAATTTCAAAGACTCTTAAATTATGTTCCAAGTTCTAAAAACCTTCTTATTTATGTTTTGTAAGATAACTATGTTATCTTTGTTTGTCTTAAACTTTGCTATTAAGATATGTTATATTCGGCTTTCATAATTCGGTCTCTAAATATTTTATGGTTTAAAGCTAACCAAATAGGGTTTATAATAGATGACAATTTAACCATACTTATAATACTTCCGGTTTAACTTGGTTTAGTCTTTCTATTGATTGTCTTAGGTTTTAAGGATTTAGGCCTTTATTTTAAGTGTTTACCATTACTGTTGTTTGGGGAAATGGTTTACAGTACATATCTTTTTAAAAACTTTTGCTACATATTTAAATTCGTAAATTAAAAACCATGATATGTTTAAAGGTATTAATTTTAAACAAACATAATTAAGTTTAGGTTTTTCAAATATCAAAAAAAAAAAGAATTTAAAAGAAAGACAAGTTCTTGATTTAAAGAAAATAACGTAAAACAGATTGGGGTTTTTAGGTCTAGACATCATCAAGAATCTCCATCTTCTCCATCTTCATATCATCATCGGCTCTTGGTCGTAGGTTTGGGGAATCGGCCAACGTACAATAACAATCCGCACATGAATGTAGATACACGAGAAGAATATGGATTGAATGTATGAAATATATTTTAAAACCATACATGCGGCGTAGGTTCCATGCCTCTGTAATGCGCGGATCGAATCGAAATTCAGATACACCATCTTTATTTGTGAGANTACACCATCTTCATTTGTGAGACGAAGATAGTATGCGATAAAAAAAATTTAATGTCAATAATTTTTAAAATGTAACATAGCCAACTATTTTATTTCAACCATCTTCAAATTGAACTAATGTTCAACTAAACTATTAGAGAGAAACAAAGTTGGAAACAAATGTATTTTCGATTATATAGAGATTTGTTTTATAAGATTAATTGCTAAACAACATTTTTAACCAAACAGACTTTAAGTAAGATAAAGTCTAACAATTATGACACACCATATTTTGATTAAAGTAAGACATTGCATTTCTAAGAAGGAATAATATAATGTAACAAATATGTTTTCTGCTGAAGTCTAATTAAGTTATATATAAGTAACATACCTCCACTCTTTACCATCCGCCAAAATCTTAGAACTCATAAAATAACAAACGCCGGTCCGCCATGATGCACTGATGGTTTCCTAACCAGTGACCATTTGTCATAGAACTCCTTCGCCATTTTTTCATTAGCATAACATAGGATTTCCAATATGCTACTTTAAAAGAAAGCATCATGGATTGGAAATTGAATCTTTACTCAAACAAAACATGAAAAAGTTTATTTTTACAAACAGTTTCAACCAATATTTCCTTTAGACTAATTAACAAATGCATATTATGAAATTAACATCCATAAAAAAGGTTTCCACAGTGAGTGATTTCTGATATACTTAAATTTAAATCGTACTCTGCATTACAGAGTTTGAAGTAAAGAATCATGTTTTCAATGAGCCAAACTTGATCAGGCGGATTATCCAATCTACTCCGATGCTCACCAATGGAGACTAGAGACCCGATGACATCAACTACAAAAAAAAATTAAGGTTTTTAAATATAAACATGTGTTGAAGTCCCGGTTAGATAAACGAATAAAAAAAAAACTTTGTTGAAGACTTTATCATTTAAGTTTATCATGAGGTTTACCGAGAGGTTGATAGAATCTCTCCCTTGCGTTTATAACTTCATTAATGGCATGAAGTTTGTCATCGGAACGTTGTTGCAGAATCCCCATGGTGTTTTAATGAGTTTTGTTTGTATGGTGAAATAAATTTGACAGGAATGGATTGTGTTAGGTCTGATAATTGAAGAAAAGGAGACATCAAAGTTCTCAATCTGCACACAGTCACCCTCATTGACATTAGAAGGAAGGTGATCCATTAGATAAAAGAAAACGGTTGCCTCTATTTTAGATTCCTTTCTCTGCAAAATCAAATCCGAAAGAAATATGTAATATTAATTCAACGATGATATATAGTTTAAATACATGCAAATCATATAAACCATACCGAAGAATCAACGAGAATAAGCTCATAACACGGATTGGTGAGGGATGTTTCTTTCCACATCCTTAAGATCCTCACCATTATCACCAAATTTTTTTTCTTTCTATAGGTGATTTCTGAAACTGGAGTGTATACCACCATTTTTGAAAAAACTTTTGGAAGGAAGAAAGGTTGAAGATGGAGATATTGTAAGGAAAAAGTAATTTTTGCTTTAAGATAATTTGAGCAGTTTTAAAAATGATTTTTTCATGTGTCGTACCTTTTCAGTTCCCTCCTTTTTGAGGATGACGTAAGGAGTGGCAAGTGTGGTATATTAAATGTTTAGCAATTTAGGGTATAGTTATTAGGTTTAGGGTTTTCGAGTAAATGTAGTTATATATGGTGTATAAATCATTGTTTTTATATAATTTGTTTATCATTCATTGGATGAGTAAATATTATTCTCTGTATATAGGAATTTGATTGATATAATGCGTAGATGAATATTTAAATCTCAATAATCATTTATCAGCGACAATATTATTAAAGAATTTGGTAAAATCATCATTGATGCATCTCTTAAAATTATGTTTCTACTAAATATGAATGTTTAAAATATTTAAATAAATTCTATAATTTACATTAACTTCCATAAATAATAATTTGTATATACATATTTGGCTCATATATGTTAAGCAACCTTTTACTTCTTCGTATAGTTTTAGGAAAGACAAAGATTGCGTTATAATTTATATCTTGCATCGGTAAAATAAAGTCTGAGCAATATATTAATAAAGTTTGTACGTGAAAATACCATGCTTGAAAGATTATTTCGAATCAGTTTGTCAGATTTTGTAAATATCTCTATCATTTTCAAAGTCATCCATCATTACACATTTTGCGATGTTCCAGAAATATTAATTATTAAATTACTTAATGTGTACGTCTTGAACAAGTAAATTACTTTAATTATATCATAATATTCTAATAATATCACATAAATTGCGGGATGAATTTAAATAATTAGCTTTAATAACTTGGATTATTACTAATGAAATACTACAAGTTTTCAATATTTTATTAAATATTGGTAACATTTTTTTTGGTACATATTATATTTTAAAACTTGATCTAATTATGGGCCAATCAAAATTTAAATTTTTGAACTTTGGAAATTAAAATAAAGTTAAAAAAACTTTATAGTGATTTATAATTTTTTTTTGTTTTTATACATACATTGGTGTTTCGTGGAAAGTTAAAGGAAACATACAAAAATGAGATATCAATTATAAATTTACTTTCCATAAAGTGAAATATGAATTAATGTCAACATAAGAGATTGGTGTTAGATTAATGAACCGAATATACTTTATAAGAAAATCTTTGCGAATACATTGATTTATTTTGTTAAACTAAATAATTATCTCCTAAAATATCTTTTTTAATTCATTTTTATAGGGTGTTGAGATATTAGACGGTTATAATAGATTCAGTTAATCTTCTGAATCGTAATATGATCCTCAAAGTTCATATGTTTCATTGGAGTGATTGGAAATGTTTAAAATTCTGATTTATTTGACATATCTGTCTACTTTTTAAAATTGTCAAAAATCTTTCTTTTGCTGCTATACAGAACATGGAAACAAATGTTGGCTTATCATGAAGAAAAAAACTTCTACACAACGGAATAGTGCTTATGGCCGTTCGCATATACCATTTGAGGAGAATATTTCTGGCTTTCCACCACCATGTAAGTATATTGAATATGTTAGATATCTAATTTAGTCAAATAACAATGACCATTATTGTTAAAATTTTGTGAATCCAGTGCCCATGCAAGATTTCATTCCTTTGGGACGTAATATTAACGTTTCACCACAGAGTGAAATTAGTTTTTGTTCTAT
>OVAN01003775.1:0-27883 GCA_900406275.1 Anastatica hierochuntica
CGGGATCCTGACTTTTCCGGGGTGCGGAATGCGGAAGCGCGTGATTCGGGTGGTGAACGGTACGTTCTGTGCTTCCCAGAGGACCCTGTCGATCTCGGGTGCTGAGCTGATGGCTTGGTGTACTCGCGAGTTGATGTCACGCAGATGCTGGCGCATGAGCTCGAGTTCGTCGTTCCTCTCGGGGTGTNTTCCTCTCGGGGTGTTCCATCTGGTATGGTCCGGGGCTGTCTCCGGAGTGTCTTTCGACCGTAGTCGTTGGGAGGCTCGTCCGGGTTTCCCCGAAGAGGTTGTGCTGCAGGTTCGAGAGGAATTCCGTCGACGCGTTCCCGGGGTTCGAATGTCAGGGTTCGCCGGCGGTTCGATAGAAGCTTGGTGAAGAGGTGAGTGCCTCGAATCGGGCGTTGGTCGTTTGCGCCAGGGAGTCGACTCTGTGGATTAGGTCAGACAGGAGGGCCACAACGTCGGCGGACGGAGGTGGGGTCGTTCCCAAGATTGGTCTCGCGGGAACCCTGTTGCTTCCTACTTCTGTGACCCTTGACTCGCGTGTGCGTTGCTGCTGCTGAGCTTGGGAGGCCGTTGCCGGTATGGACGGGGGCAGGTGTGTTGCTCCGGCGACTCCTTGTGGCACTTCGGCTGTTTGTCCGCGAGCCGACAACGCTGTCTCGGGCCGTGTCTCCTTCGTAGTGTTTAAGGCGTCGACTTGTGAGGCGAGGGGCCGTGCTGGTGGTGCCGAGTCCGGCCCCGAGAGCGCCCTCGGGGCGTTTGGCGGGACGGTATTTGGTTTATCTGACATCGTCAAAGTGCCTTTTGCGTATAGAGTTCTCTTATGTCCCCACAGACGGCGCTAAATGTTCGAGGCACAGAGGCGACGTGACTTTGAAAAGGAAGAAAGATGGTGGTTCGCGGGTCAGAGATCTCGTAAGATTAGGCTTGTGTTTAACGATGTGTAATCTTCTTTATTTCGGATTGTTGTCAAACGGTTACAAAGCGAATTTCTCTTTTAAGGTTTTCTCTCTACCGAAAGTTCTCTCATGAGATTTTGCCAAAAGGAATCGATGCTTGTTTCTTTGCACAAGGCTCACTATTTATAGGAAAAGTATGGTCGAAAATACCCTTCGCGGGCCACGAGGTAGTCCCCGCGTGATCGGGGTCGGCGAGATTCACGCTGCGATTCGTCCGTGCGTCCTTATTGTCGGGAGTCAGACTGCGTTCCCCTTTTTCTGTGACTTTTTGGTCGTTCTCTCCGTACTTTTGCCTCGCGTGGCCTGTCGAGATTCCTCGATGCTTCCGTATACATTAATCACCAAGATCGTACGTTCGTACGCGGGCTCGCCGGGCCTCGTTCGGTAATGGGCTTCGTGGGCCGAGATCGGGGCGCTCGGGCCTTGGTTCTATTTCGGGCCTCATGGTTCCAGGTCTTTTTAGAATGGACTAGTTGTGTTAGGAGGGGTGCTAAACCCACCTCTAACACTAGAGATCACTTATAATATATGGATTATGTATTCATTACTAATATTATACGATCCTGATCACACACCTAAATAAACTGGATTAAATTATTTTTAAAATTTAATTATTTTATTTATATGATAAATAAAATAATATTATATATATATTAATATAATATTATTATTTTAATATATGTTGTATAAATATATAAATATGCGATAATCAGTTTTTTTTAATGGGCTTTATTGACCCATTTGTTGAACGTAGCATAGTACTACGTCGGTTGCAACATATATGTATATATATTATCTCTTCCATTTGTTTTTGTAAGTACATATAAACTAAGTAAACGGCAAAAACCCTAAAAAGAAAACGGAGACAAATTGTTTGTCTAATTTTTGAGATATGATCTCAACAACGTTAGCATCTCGATCCAATTTGTGTGCTTGCATCTCGATCTAATTTGTGTGCTTGTGGATACCGGTAGAGGTACGACACTTGCAGTGCTTAAAACGTCGATCCAAATCCAGATCAAAGTTTCGTTGCGTATGTTCCAAAGATATTCGATACCCTGTAAACTAAATTCAAAGTGAATAATTTGCACGGTTATGGGAATTAAATTCGTAAATATATTTATAAATCGTTTATAAACTGTTATAAATTCCAACAATGGTATTGAAGCCTACGTGTATAATTTTGGTTTTCAATCTTTTTATATCTCTAGATGTACGAGTTATTCTATTATATTTGATGATTTTAATCGATAGTATCGTAGAGCCGAATTTAAAAATAAGGGTTTGTTAAAAAAACATCACATTATGTCATGAATAGGCTCGATTTTTAATTTTATGATTATCTGTAACCATATCATGATATAATAATATTAGATTCTGTTAATGCATAATGATTGAGAAGACATAGACATTCGCATGTTTTTACATCTCTAATTGAACCCAAAGGGTTCGGTTTAGTCATGTTTGGTTTAGATTTGCATGAGTTATTATATATATATATATATATATATATATATATATATATATACAAATGTATATCTGGTAGCAATACAACGATGTTTTGCNTCGTTCAAAGTTGTTGAATATTTGGATTAGATCCTTTTACTGATAATGCTATTATTTTTATTTGATGTTGATTTTAATTAATATTTAATCAATGTATAAATAATGATTAATTTTAATTCGATTAATATTGGATATGCATGAGTTTAATTTTGTGAATTTAAATTTGATATAAATTTAAATATGAAATTGGATATCAAAATTAAAAAAAATATATTTGGTTTTAGAGAAAACCAAACGGTTTTTTAAAATAAAAACACTGGTTTTGGTTACGGTGCAAAAAAAATGTAATTTTAATCTTTTACTTCTAACCATAATTTGATTAGGACATCATAGTTAATTAATATTAATTATATAACCAGTTTTTAATTTTAATTTCATTAAAATTAATTTAATTATTTATAATCCAATTAAATATACATATTAGATATGTATTAATTAAATTTTAAATAATTTGTATTAGATAGAAATTTTAAAATATAAATTGGATTAAAATTAAGTTCCTCAAATAATATCAAGATTTAATGTCTCCCCAATCTTGTCAACTGTCAAGGCTTGTTTTGTTGTGTGATGGGTCAGCCAAGCAGGGTGTCCACAATTACATGAGTGAGGCAGATGGTAATGGCCATATGAAAAGAGATTAGTTCACTTGACTAGGCCATCAAAACGGTTTTTTTGCTTAGAGACATAGGGTTGGATTAGACTTAAGTTGTCATCTACGACCAAGAGTTGTATTTGATATAATTAGTAATGTGGTTCCTTACCTAAATAGCTAGCATTCGGGCGATGAGCCAAAGCTCACTGGAATTTTTGTGAAATATGGATCTTGGATCATTACACTTAATTTGAGAAAAAATTGTTTTGAGTGTAATGAGAATATTCTTAATTGTTGAGAATGCTTAAAATTCTCGAACAACAATTTAAACTTTCGTGTTCTTTTCTGACACTTATGTAAAACTCCCAAAAATGTCTTTTCACTTCGATCCGTCCTTAAGAAGGAAAGGCTCAACAGATCTAATTTTTTTGAATGGTACCGCAACCTGAGAATTGTTTTCAAAACAAGAAAAGAAGGAATATGTCTTAGAAAAGGAAAGGAACTTCCTGAAAAGCCTAAGTCAAATGTTTCTCACGCAGAAAAGAATGCTTGGGATAAGCATGTCAGTGATAAGATTGATGTGTGTTATCTTATGTTGGCTACCATGAACTCAAACTTGCAAAAACAGTATGAGAATGTGGAGTCGCCGGTAGACATGATAACTAGCCTGAAAGAGATGTTTCAAGAACAAGCACGAACTGAGAGATATAAAACGGTTAAATCTTCATTGAATGCACGTTGTCACATGACAATCCAATTAGCCCACATGTCATAAAGATGATGGGTTATATCGATAACTTGGCAAAACTGGATTGCCCAATGAGTCAAGAGTTGGCTACTGACATAATCCTACAGTCATTGTCGTCAAGTTATGATCAATTTGTTATGAACTATAACATGAACAACTTGACAAACACTGTGACTGAGTTGTATGGGATGCTTAAAGTTGCTGAGCCAAACATCAAGAAGGAAAATCCTAATCTCCTGATGGTGAAAAAGGATAAGAAGTTTAAGAAACATAGTAAAGACAAAAGATATGGTAATACGGGTTGTATTGAGAATCCTGACAAGTCTGGACATTTTCAAAAGTCTAAGCCTAGTCCTTCTGGTTATGACAAGTGCCATTATTGTAATGGTACTGGGCATTGGAAGAGAAATTGCAAGAAGTACTTGGAGAAGCTGAAAAAGAAGAGTTCTGAGTCTTCTTCTCCAGGTATAAAAATGTTATAGAAGTAAAAGTTACTAAGTTTAATTCTACTTGTTGGGTATTGGATACCAATTGTGGTACTCACTTTTATAAAATTGTGCAGAACCTCAACAGAAGTAGATCTGTGGAAAAAGAATAAAATAGACCTACTAAGGAATTGAGCAAGAGTTGATGGATTAGATGTAGGAACATTTTATTTTTTTCGTAGAACTGGCTTTAGAGTTAAAGAATTTTTCTTTATCAATTTATTTTGTGTAAGATTATTGTTTTCTTTAAATTTGGATTTGGAAGAATTTGATATTTTTTAATAAAAAAGTTTTAGATTTAATGTGATTAAAATTCTTGATAAAGTCTCATTAGAGAATGAGATTTATGTTCTAAGCCATAGTCTAATCGTCTATAACATTTGAATCTTCTTGTGACTGAAATCTGACTTTTATTTTGGCTTTGTCATATGGACCGTGTAAATGAGACATTTGGAAAGTTCATATCGATGAATTTTCTAAACTCATTTGATTTAGAATCTAATGAGTTATGTGCTCTTAATTTACCGAAAAAATGACTAACACTTTATTACTAAGACCAGTGAAAGAGCTAGTGGTTTGTTAGATCTTATACATAGAGATGTATAAGTACTAATGATTTTAAAAGTCAATGAAAGTTACTACTTCATTAATGGTTATGTTTATATGATAATTCACTTACACGGTTCTTTGAAATGTTCAAAGAATTCAACGATGAAGTAAAGAACAAATTGTTTGTTACTTGTTCAAATTCCTTTCTAAGGAAAAATTAATTTATAAAGGACTAGTGGGAGTATGAGTTTACGGTTTCCTAATTAACGTCTATAGTGATCTAAGTATGAAAGTCATCTTAGATCCTGAAATATATGATCTTGGGTTTAGTGAGAGTTTTGTTTCCGGAATTACTGTTCAGGTAAACATAAAACTTTTTGTGTTTGAACTAAAGAAATTTGTTTCATGTATTATTTGATTATTGGATAATTGAATAATAGTCTCAACATAATTTATATTGTTCTTCTAGGTCATCAAGTACGTGACTTAATCATGAAACCCTATAAAGGATAAATGATATAAATTATTGAGGTCCATAGTCGGGTTATCAAACAAGGACATTAATAACTACGAATGACTAGTATGTGAGATGGTTGATGACTAAGTTTCATGAAGTCATTGATATGTTGTATTAAAGTCCATCACATAGATATATGTGTTAGAGAACATAATATCGGACTGACTCGCTATGAGAGCTCTACAAGATTGTTATATGGATGTCATTAGAGTTTCTCATTACAACTATAGAGTATAGTCCTTTGACCTGAATTCATCATGTTTTTTTATACATGGATTGATCAACTTTGACTTTGTCAAACATTAGCCGTACCAGGTGATTATAAAGGCATTGATTTGGTACATTATAAAGTGTATAAGAAACATGGATGGAACAAGAGGGGATTTGTCCCTCCTATATAACGGGAGAAATATATCTGGGCCTATTGAAGATTTGATATTGAAAAATGCATGAACACGCTCAAACGAGGTGAATGTCAGTCGTTTGTTTAATCAGTATAAATCAGAGCTCGGTAAACGTGGTTTGGCTAGATAAGGATGACATGGTTTCTTGCCTTATGGTCAGATCGAGATATATGGACAAAGGGATTATATGAATAGATGATTACAGTACAAGTGAAAGATTGTTAGGAATTCCTGAAATTATTTGTACTTTACACTGAATAAAGTTGTAGTATTGAGATTTGACAAATCATTTGATATTAGGTGGTTCTTTTTTTTTCCGGCAACAGTAATTCATTAATAAGGTAATTAGTCATACAAGGTATTTAGATAATCATTTATAAATGGGTTACGGATAATAATTTGGGTCTAGCCCATAAACAAAAATTCTTCATGAACACGTGCCTAGTTTCGCACCACATCTTCGTTCGGCTTATGATCACATGACACGCGTCCTTTCTTCCCTGTATCTGTAACCCTACCAGAAACTTCTCGGCAATCAGAACGTCGCAAACTTCAACTGACCCTTGTATGTCTTCCTCCAACGCCCACTCCACTGGATCTCTGATCTTCTTGCATCCTTGAATCAACAATTCGTACCCCCATAAGAGAGAACTTACCCTAATCCGACCAAATCTAAGGCTCAGATTGAAGAACGTCCAAAAGACTTGGAGGTAAGACATTATTAGGAGTAAATTGATGTTCATGAATGCAAAGTAAAACCGGTATAATAAACCAAAGCGTGAAAGAAGAAGAAGATAAGCAGACTCATTAATCGGAATAATACTCACTAACAACACCATCAACCGATCTGAGTCAAAATCTATCCAAAATAACATATACTAGAGAAGATCCGAAAAGAGATTCCAAACCAAAGTCGGAGAATATACCGAACAAGTCGGAAAAAAAAAACCAGATTAAACACCGGATACAAGCCGAACCTTGTCGGAATGAAAACAAAAAGCAAAACAACCGGACCGGCTAAGCTACCGGCCGGAGAGAAAACACGACTTGTTTTTGGGCTTTCAGTAGAGAGAGAAGAGAGAGAGCTGTTCTTTTTAGATAATTTTTGTCGTCCTTCGTGGGAAATATGATATTAGGTGGTTCTAATGTTTGGTTAGAGACCATTTATAACATATGAATTATGAATTCATTAATATTATACGATCTTATAGGGTCACGCACCTAAGCAAACTGGATCAAACTATTTTTTAGGTTTAGTTATTTTATTTATATGATAAATAAAATAATAATAATAATAATATTATGTGTAGATAAGATAATGGATGACTCGTGGGAAATGTGTAGATAAGAGCATCATATGAAAAGTGATTTTCATACTTATGCTAATTTGGTAATGGCTAATCATTCACACTTGTATATACCAAAGTTCATGGTAATTTAGCAGAATCAAAATTGTGTTTTGTAGATGAGGAAAGAAAAAACAAAGAGAAGACCTACAATTTTACTTTAACAAATTCGAGAACTCAAACAGGAAGTCATATAACCTGTTGAGAATGTCATGAAATCTTTTGTATTTTATTTTAAATAAAGTTGTAGTGTCGAGGTTTGACACATCGTATAATATTAGGGGTTATAATGTTTTGCTAGACACCGCTTATAATCTATATATTTGAATATATTACTAATATTATACGATCCTATAGAGTTACACGCGTAAGTAAATTATATCAGAATAATTTTTGGGTTTAGTTATTTTATTTATATGATAAATAAAATTATATATATATATATATATAAGAGCTAAAAAAACAAAGCAAATTGGGCTTGACCCATGTGAAGTTTTTCTTTCGTGATTATGAAGTCGGTTTATATAATACTATATAAACATGAGTTACTCCATAAGGTGTATTGGATACAACAACAAAAACTTTAAAAATTATACGAAGACAAATTGTTTGTTTAAATTTGAGATTTGATCTCAGCGGCGCTAGCATGAGATTCGATGTGTGGATACCGATAGAGACACGACATTTAAAATGCTCAGAAACTTCGATTTAAATCAAGATAAAAGTTCCACTGAATATTTTTCAGGTATATTCGATACCCGTAGATAAGATTCAAACTCAATTATTTGCAAGGTTTCTAGATATTAATTCATAAATCTGTTTATAAAACTTTTTAAAATCGTTACGAATTCCAACAGTCGTATCACAACCCTTTTTGTTTAATTTTGATTTTGAATAATTAAAAAATAAAATGGTTAGTTCGTGTGTGTGGTGCAGAATAAAAGGTACTCTCACGTCTGTTAATGTATGATCGTAAATAACATGCATGAACATGATTTTCTTTTTCAATGCATGATTGTTTGAGTTTTGAATTAAATAAGATATATGCATCACCGATTCTGTTCGGTTTAATGATTGGAGAGTGTAAGGGATAGGTGTACAATATGTCAGTTTGTATGGTTCGATCCTTTTCAAAATCGAAAGTTCAAGTGCGGATTTTTGTTTGATTATTTAGTCTTCTAATTTAAGTTTTAATTGGATTAAAACTTAAGATTTTAATCTATTAGTTCTATATCTAATTCGATTAGGATTTAAAACTTATCAAGTTTATTTCTTTTGTCAACAATTTATCAAGTTTAATTATGTAAAATAGTTCTTGCTTTTAATTTGATTAAAATTAATTTAATTATTTATAAACCAATTGAACATGCATATTAGATATGCATGAGTTATATTTTGTTGACTTATATTCGATATAAATTTTAAATATAAATTGAATTATATAAAATAAAAAATATATATATAAAAATTCATCAGATTGGTTTAGAGAAAACCAATCAATTCTTGTTTTAGTGAAACCACTGTTTTTTTGGTTTCGGTGAAATTTTTTCACAAGATATTTTCTTGTGGGGTTTCGAAAATTTTCTTGTAATAGTATTTTAATTCTAATTCTAATTTGATTATGATATTAGAGTTAATTAAAAATTAAATATATTAATTTTATTAAAATAAATTTAATTATATATAATCCAACTAAATATACATATTAGATATGTATTAATTAAATTTTAATAATTTATTTTAGATATGAATTTTAAAATAGAAATTTGATTAAAATTAAGTTTCTTATCAAGTACTTTGATGTCTTCCCAATCTTGTCAACTGTCAAGGTTTGTTTTGTTGTGTGATGGGTCAGCCAAGTAGGATGTCCGCAATTACATGAATGAGACAGATGATAATGGTTACCATATGAAAAAGAGATCGGTTCACTTGACTAGGCCATCAAAACGATTTTGGGCTTAGAAACATAGGGTTGGATTAGACATAAGATGTCATTCACGACCAAGAGTTATATTTGATATAATTAGCAATGTGGTTGTTTACCTAGATAGCTTGCATTCAGGCGATGAGCCAAAGCTCACTCGAAGTCATGTGAAATATGGATCTTGATTCATTATACTCAGTTTGAGGAAAAGGTGTTTTAAGTGTAATGAGAATTTTCTTAATTGTTGATAATGCTTAAAATTCATGAACATCAATTTAAACTTTTCTCGTCCAAACTCTCTCGTTCTTAAGTGTAATGTTCTTTTCTGAACATCAATTCCTTTGCCTTTGAATTTAGTCTGGATGCTCCTCCCCAGGTGGAATGTACACGCGCCATGGAAAGTTGTTAGGTAAACTGATCGAATTCCTACAAAGATGGTTCGATGCTTGTAAGACACGATAACCAAATCAGGTTCATTTGGGATAATGGCTTGCAACTGCTGGAAAACCAAGTCCATAAAGGTTGGTTTTCCCTATCTATGATTGTCCATGCGATTATGTAAATATGGAATTTTTTCTCGGACTGTTGTTGCATCCGCAAACAAAAATTTACACATGTTTTAATCCCTATAATTCATAATCCAAGCGTAATAAACAAATACTTAAATTGTTCCTCCCCAGTCCTCATTGGCCTCCCAACTGATGCGCATATTATCCCCGGATTTGCTTGTTTAAGAATATGCATATTGACAACCAAAAGCTTGTATCCTTGCTGTTCACTACCTCTTGCCATAAGGATCGCTTCTTCTCGACCTCTCCAAGCTTTACTCTAACTGATTGAGACCTTTAGCTCTGTTAACATCAGCTTCGAGATTTCACTAGCACGCAGGCCAACTTTCCCGTTTGCATACCTAGCCTTGAGTACTTCTCCCATAACCGTAGCAGTTGCATTTCTTCTAAATTGGGACCTCGATGCAATGGAGCATGTGTGCCTTAGATTGATTGTTCAAATCTAAAACGTTTTGTGCCCTTTGACCCAACCTCGGCAAATACCCTCCATCATTACAGTGGATCAATGCACTTGACAATAACCTTCCCCGTGTCTGATTTTTCTGGCTTTATGCGAAAAACTTCTTCAATACATACAATCACAGCACAACATGTAGATCTTCCTTGTCCTTAAACACTTGCACGTAGTAGAGGTCATCATCTCATATAATCCCTTCATTGTCTCCTTCCTTCTAGTTATGCCCATCGTCAAACATTGGGGCGTCATCGGCTATTGTCAACTTAGAGTCCGCGCTAACTGCTTTAAGTCTAGCATTCAGATTCCTCAAGGTTATTGTCTAATTACTACAATACTAAAAAACTGAAGCACTTATATTTGCCATCCCGTTAGCTGTCGTACTACCCACACCAACATGATTGTTCCCTTCCTGCAAAAAAAATTTCCCCCACCTGCCTTGCACCCGAACTCTCTGGAATATCTTTTTGATCACTTGTCCAGTCTAATTTGATTCCCCAAAGGTGGTAGTCAGGCCAATACTCTCAATAACTCCTCTCATCCTCACAAAAAGTTATTGATCCGAAAAAAATTCAAGACTGTGTGTCGTATTTAAGGAGCACATCACATGTGCTCGTTCGCAACTCCTTTACCCTTATCAATGGCAGGTAACTCAGTCCTCATTTTCCTCCTCCGAGGTTTCCTCGTTCTTGGTCTGAAGTAACGTCTCGGGTCTCTTGTGCTTGGACCCACGTTCCTCCGCATACTTATGTGACAAAGATAGTGTTGCAGCATCGACAAGCTGTATTATCCCACTTATATCAATGTTAACTGTGGAGGCTTTCCATCATCATTTACATTATCATTGTTTGTTGTGATTTGGGTATTGGTTGACGCAATACTCTGTAGATATATCCCACCGCATGCCAAATGCTCTTCTATCGTACTTGCTCTTTCCTGCTATTTTGGTTTGTTTGCACGCATTTGTAGCTCATCTCTAAAGCAAGGTGGCTTCAATGGCTAGTCTCCATGCATATTAGTAAATTCAAATGGTCATCCTTTGCTTTGTTGTTTAGGAAAAATCTCACTCCGTTGTTGTCATCAATGAAAACAAGTGGTCTTCTTCTAGATTCCAGAGCAGAATAACCCGATTGCAACCAACAACTAATGTTGGGGATGTTATCGCCAATCCTAAAGGTGTTTCTAACCGTATCTACCACTTCCACGTATTTCATCCCATCGTCCATTGAAATTATCCTCGCCCAGCAGCCAGCCTTAACCGTAAATTCCCATTAACCGTCCTCACTACATCGTCAATTCCTAGCCACAACAACGACCGGCTTCCCTTTCCCGTGGATGTATCGACAATTAATCAACACAAAAAATCAATTCATGCATGGGGTTACATCTACTCGCAACTACGCATATAATTTCTGACCCATATCTACTTGCATGTGGCTAGAGAAAAGGGGATCATACCTTCTCTTTAACTCTTTAATTACCGCATGCGTAGTCCATCTCCATGATTATCTTCTTTTAATTGAGTAAATCGGAAACCCCAAAATAACCAAATTCATATCGTAGCAAGTAACAACACAAAGAATGTCATAGTTTCCTTCAGTTGTGGTTTTTATCGATGTCCACAGAATAAAACATTCATACATATTTATTTGGTACCATTGTTGAACAATGCACATCAGACCTCGCATCTTTTCGAATTTAAGTTATCTTTCTCCCGCCTGCCCCAAAATTAAAATCGTCCACTCGGGATTTCTTTCGCTGGCATATTTACAATTGCTTAGTATTATGGCATTTCATGAAACTCTTTAATGTTCATCTCTCTAATTTTTATTTTTAATATATGGTTAATATTAGAAGCCAAAAATTTCAACATAATTTTTTTCTGGAGATTACAGATGAGGAGAAGTAAAGAAACATGAACCTCAACATGAGTAGTAATGAGGCTTATTGGAAATAAGTTTTATAATGGACTATTAAAGTCTGATAAGCATGTGAAACCCGACCGAAGAGTATTCTAGATATACTAATTTGATAAGGATTAAATTAGTTAGATGTATATCATAAGATTTAGATAAGTTCTATTTTAAATTGAGATAGATTTAACTCTTGTGTATATATACTACTACATGTCATTCATTATGGAAAACTCAATACAATATCCTATTCTATATTATTTCACATGGTACTCGGAGCGATCTAAATTTTCCTCTGAAAAAATTCTTTAGCACTCGCCTGAGTGTTTTGTGTTTTGTTTCACGACAAAATAGAATTCCTTGAGTATTATTAAAGGCCACCAACATTGGGACTAACAGTGATGTTGTTACCACCATAGTTGGTGTGAGTGCATCAGACACGATGTTCATGTCCCCTTACACTTTGTTTGCATCCGACAATCCGAGTGCTATGATTTCCCCCGTTATATTGAATGGATAAAACTACTTAGATTGGGCTTCGAGGATGACAAATTCTCTTCAAGAAAAGAGAAAGATAAGATTTATCAATGGAACACTTCTCAGACCTTATGTGACAAGTCTGTACTTGAAAAATTAGTTGGCGGTTAACTCTATGACCGTAAGATGGTTGCAATCTCTAAATTAATCAAGGATTCATTCAATCGTTGCTTACATATTTGACGTACATCAGTTATGGATAGAACTTAAGGAGTGGTTCTATGTTGGTAACACAGTAAGGTTAAATCAACTTAAGGCTCAACATAGAGTATTATGTGAGACTTTCAAGCTTGTGCGAAGAATTACAAGTGTATTAGCCACCAGTTCCATCTACGTGTGGCACTATTGGCGAATTTCCAAAGCATAGGGAACCTGAAAAAGTTCACCAGTTTGTATGATGTCTGATTTAGTAGCCCTTAGTCAACTATCATTGCGTCTGCTCCGTTAGCGTCACTTGGAGAGGTTTATTCAAAAATCATCCGGTTTCTAATGCATATCTTCGTGAATAAACACAGGAGGTTGTGGGCCTTGTGACTCGAGGTGAATAGTAGGAAGCAGCACGCGCCCTAGAACGATTCACTTCATCAGAGACATCAATTTCATGACCTAAACTCTATAGTTTATGCATCTAGTATCTTAGTCATGCACTCTATTCACATGGTAGACGTTCCACATATGAGAAGAAAGATTGTTGGCAGTTTATTGGTTACCCTAACTAGTACATAGAACACGGTGAACGTGGAATACGGGGACGAGGCAGAGGATCTTCTCCGATGAATGTAGGATGAGGACGAGGACAAGTCAACCAAGCTCTTGCTACTTCCTAGAATTCATCATCATCCCAAGAGTTCTTTGCCGAATAGTTGCAAGCACTCTCAAAATTGATTAATGAGAAGACATACACCACAAATAAGATCTCCGATAAGAATAGCTATGGTGACATTATTTTGACACCGGAGCTTCTCGTCATATGATAGGGAGTATTTCTTTACTGTTAAAACTTCATAATACACTTTCGTGTTATGTTGGTTTTCATACGGTGAACGCATTGTCTCTTAGTAAAGGGATTCTTTATGTCTTAGACCATATATCTTTACAGAATGTTCTTTATGTGTCCAACCTCCATTTCAAACTTATTTCAGTTGCGAAGCTCCTTAAACAACTCAAATGCTTCTCTATTTTTATTGATACTTTGTGCTTGTTACAAGACTGTTCTACGAGGATTTTGTTTAGAGTCGGGGAGGAATGTGATGGGGTTTTATATTTTTTGGATGTCAAAGCAGAGCGGCTACGTGATACTGTCATTTTGTCTCGGTCATACGGAGTATATGGCAATTCTGATTTGGTTTTGTGGCATAAGTGGCTTGGACATCCCTCTTTTTCCGTACTTTCTTCTTTCTTTAGTGCTATTTCTAAATATGTTTTCTTTGTGTCTTGCGACGTGTGTTTTTTAAAGAAAAGAAAACTAGAGAGTTTTTTTGGACAACAATTGTTCAATAAAAAATGTTTTTCTCTAATACATTGTGATGTTGGGGGACATTACATCGTTCTTTCTTCCTCTAGTGCCATTTACTTTCATACCGTTGGTGATGATTACTCCAGGGCTGGACATATTTAATGCTTGAGAAATCTGAAGTTCAAACAATATTACGAGAGCTCATGGCATTTTTGGAACAACAATTTAGAAGTCAGTAAAAACTGTACGAAGTGGCAATGGCATCGAGTTCACATGTTTAGCGTCTGGTTTTCTCCAAAAGGGTGTTGTACATCAGACTTTATGAGTTGCAACATCTCAGCAGAATGGGAAAGTCGAATTGAAACATTGCCACATTCTAATTGTGGCTCGCACCCTCTAGTTTCAAGCTTATCTACCAAATCATTTTTAGGGAGATGTCATCTTAACGGTATCTTATGTCATAAATTGAAAACCATCAAAATTCTTAATGGGCGTTCACCTTATGAAGTATTCCATTGCGAGAAACCTTCTCTTAATCAACTACGAGTATTTGGCTGTGCGTGCTACACTTAACGAGTTTCTCGAGAAAAAGATAAGTTTGGCGAGCAATCTAGTCTTTGTGTTTTCTTGGGATATTCATTTGGCAAGAAAGGATGAAAGATGTTTTGTTTAGAATGTGGTGAGTTCTTAGTTTCCCACAATGTTGTTTTTCTAGAAGACATTTTTCCTTACTCGGTGAAGTCAACTTTGTCTTCTTCATTCGGTCAATACTCTGTTTCATTATTGTTAGCTTTGGAACACAAAGATTGGATTTTTTTCACTGGAATCAATTGATAGAAGGAGTGATAAGTTAGCTCCTTCCAGCACGATAGAGCTCGTACAACCTCCACCTACTTCGGAAGTGACATATGCTGCTCCTCTTGCTCTGTCATCATCTCTTTTCTCAACTACTGCACCTTCCTCTCTTTTCGTTGTCTCACCATCAGTTGTGCCGCATGTCCTTTTACCTTCTTCTATGTCCGATGTTGCCAAAGCACCTTCATCTTCTACTAATAATATCCCTTCTTCCGACGCATCCTTGCCACCAAAGCTTGGTCGAGGACAACGTGATCGTACTATGTATGTTCGCTTGCGAGACTATGTCACTTACAACAAAATTGCTTCGGAAGACCCCCATCACAATACTCTTGGTTCCATATCTCAGCCCTTGATAGCCAAGGTACACTCCTCGGCTCCTTAACACTAATGCTTTCTGATGAGCTTTCACATGGTATTAGAGTAGGTTTTTTAAATTCCATATTAAATTAATTTTGTTGTCATTATTTATTAGAAAAAATATTATGGTTATTATTATTGGTGAAACGATGAAGAAGAAGGCCAAGATGATATGATGATAATTCAAGCTTCGTCTCGTTATTTAGATTTATCCATGTTAAGGTATTGATTGAAAAGTTAATGGATTTTTCGTTTAGTTTCATTTTTCATTTTTTAACTAGATAAGGATTCGTGTAATACACAAGTAAAATGAAAATATTTAATGTCTAAAATTAATAACAAAAATAACTATGGTTAGAATAAGTAGATTTTAAATTAAAATCCACATTTTAATGATCCACGTAATCATGGCTCGTGTAAATAAATTGTATATTAAAATCCATGTTTAATTATTCATCGATTACATATTGTATCACTAGTAAAAAATCTTAAATTGACTCAGATTACAGCAAATTATAAAAAAATAATATCTCTAAATGAAGAGAATGTTCTTAAATAAATTGTATATTTCATATTACGGAAAAATGAAGTGAAAAACATCAATCGTTTTGAAAATATCTTTTGAGTCTTCATTATTGCAACATGTTTAAATAATTAGTTTATGATGAATCAAACGTAAAAAAGTAAGATGTACAAAATTAAAAATTTAAAATCAGTTTTATATATTAACACAAAACACTCGTGAAAATATATTATATAAAACCTTATTTTGGAAAAAATTTATTAGATTGTTACTTTTCATTTGTAATAGATTAAAAATGAATTTTTTTTTTTGCAGTTTTTCTCTTATTTAAGTTTTAAATTATATAGTTAACATTTAAAAATAAGATAATATTTTCTTCTTTATTATTTTTTCTTATTTAAGAAGTAAGGAAAGTTTATATTAATTTTTATTTTTACGTCGTGTCACGATCTAAACTAACGATGATACATGTCGAAATCTTGTGAAATACAATTATACATATGTGTAGCATCCACGTCAAACGCGTCCAGCATTATATAATTAGATGGGATTTTGGTTCTACTTTTTGTCAGACGAGATATTAACTAGGTACGTGATTATGCTTCTAGGTTTGAAGATTTTCTCTTTCACGGGTTCATCTACTTTTCTGAATCTAATTTTTTTTAGCTAAAATTTATGAGTTTAGTTTCTCATATTATAGGGAGTTCTTTGGAGCAGTCGTATATTTAGATCATTACTTTTAGTCTGATTTATATGAACTGCCCAAATAAAGATAATTATTCGACTTATAGTTGTGGAGTTGCAAAATTTTGCGCCCACCGTATGTTTTCCCATTATCAAGTTAAGGGACGTTTTCCCTTTTTGTCAAGACCAAAGACGAGATAAATTTTCATCCCTATTTACAATCAGTATTGACGTTTTTCTAGAGAAATGTACTGACATGTTTGCTCATCCTCGACATTATGTCCACGACATAAGTGTTCTGCTTTGTGATTGATGTTGGGAGTATTTTGGACATTGGGAAATTTCCTGCATCTGGAAGCAGTACGACATACTTTGAGCCAAAAGCAAGGGAATGCCGATAATAGCATGACACCGGGAGTATGCCTTTGGGTAGGAAGCCGGACGACTATTCCACCCGAGAAAAGGAAATCCTAAAGAAAAAGAAATATACCTAAATATCTGAGGATATACACGGTTTTCGGGGTAAATATTGACCAACTACTATAAGTATTAGACCTAAGGGTCCATACAATGTATTTATAAAAAACCCTAGAGACTAGACAATTAGGTTAAGAGAAACTTGATCTTTGTAAGAGTTCTAACATCCAAATCGCATTGTACCTTCCTTTTCTTGATTAATACAAACGTTTTTTTCTATTTCTCTTTGTCTTTACCGTTATCTTTTGCTTCCGTAGTGCTTCCAAAGAACACCCCAAAAACATCCATAAAAACTGTGGATTCGCGTTTCGCTTCTAACCTTTTTGTCGTGTAGGGGAGTATTGGAGATAAGTTCTACTGTTATTGTCCGATGAAGCCCATGAAACCCAAACCGAAAAATGTTCAAGATATCCTAATGTGATAAGAATTAATTAATTTAGACATATATCATAAACTTTAGATAAGTTCTAATCTAATTGAGATATATTTAACTCTTATGTATATATAATACTACATGTCACTCAGTATGAGTAACTCAATACAATATCCTATTCTATATTATTTCATAAGACTCGATTGGTAACATATGTGGAAGCTCTCCCGAACACTTTATTCTTGTTACAACATTAAATTTCACCAATCATACTCTAAAATATTTTCTGTTATAGCTAAAATATAAATAATCTTTTACCATTTGGCTTTAGAAATACCAAATTTCCACGTTTCATATTCCAATACTTGAAACTTTTTTCTTTCCTTATAATTCCCGATCGTCATGTCTCCTGACTTTTTAGTTACTTATTTCAAATATAATTAATATAAATATAATACCATATTTATTTATTGCTTTTACGTATTATCAGTTTATGTACTAATTGATATTTATGTAATAATTTAATATAATTAAAATATATTAATTTGATTATCTACATACCTTCAACGTATAGCAAAAATTAACTATTTTTTTTTATAGAAAAAAAAACCTAAAGCTACAACAAAAATTGCTCGAAATTGTTTTCTTTACGTTTTTTTGGTAATGTTAAACTTTATTGCAACAAAAAAATTGTATTTTCAATAAATACAACGTTTCTAGAATGTGTTTATAGCAATAAGTTAGAAAACATTGACCAATAATCTAGTTGATAATCAAATTTTTGAATCGAGCCATAGCATCAGGAGATCGTCGTAATTATAGTAACCAAGGGACCTAAGGGATAGTAGCTTGTTTTGAGCCGCTTTGTTAATGAGTTTACCATTCGAAAAATAGGTGTGGAGGAGTGTCCGTGTCGGCGACAATTCCTCTTGGACCAAATGTGATGAAGAAAACATTGGAAGGCAAATTGTTGCAAAATTCGACGATGATCTGCCTGTCGCGTTGGGGAAAGGTAATGTCCAAGAGCATTCCGATCTGAATGTCCAGACCTCATTCGCAAAAGGGCATTGAAAGAAAAGGTGAGACCAAGTCTCCAAAAGCAGCTGACAGAAAACTCATGAACCAAAGGCGCCACTACTCCATTGAACCATACAATTCCCCGTGGAAAATATATCTTTAAAAGCCAACCAAGTTAGAAATGTGTATTTTGGAATAGCATGCTTGAGTCACACACTCGAAAACAAAGCAACTTTCGGTTGAGATTGTCTAATTTGTTCACAAGTATGTTTTGCAGAAAATGTGTCACGGTTCAAGCACATCGTCGGGAGAAACAATTTGTAACCATGGCTAGAAGTGGCAGAGATACATCCTGTAACATCAGAACAATTAGTTGTAGTGGAGTGATTCGTTGTAGCAAAAAAACCTATGCGAGTTCAGTGATCGCCCACCCCCCAATGTGGCTTAGTCGTATGGTCATCAGTGACCATAGGCACCACACAGTGAACGCTTTATCGATCTGACATGGCTATGACAGCGATCGACTTACTCTCGTACCCTACACAAACATGACCCCGAGATGCAAAAGTACGTATCTACACCCCCAATGCAGAAGTCAGTATTTGCACTCCCCCCAACCCCCGATGGAGAAGTCTGTATCTGCACCCTCGGGCAAGTCTCACCTAACCGTAACTATACACATCACTATCAACCAATAAGTCAAAAACAACCACACTGAAATCATCGAACAACCTAATCCGATTTATTAAGACTCAAAAATAATTAAGACACCAATCAGAATAAAGCACACAAACAAACATGTCCGGTGCTAAACTAACGATTATTGTTTGCTAAACAAAGAGCCTACAAGGGGGTTTACGCGGTAGCTCTTCACCTTAGCAAATCGGAAGAAAAATGCGGTTATAGGACCTCGCATGCTCAAACGGTTTCCGAATCTCAAACCAAAACGAAATTCCAGAAAGAATAGCCCTGGAACGGACAAAAACGAACCTAGAACAGGAAAGCGGATCCTACAGATTACACCGGATCGAATCGATTAATTGGTCAAAGTCAACGGTCAAGGTCAACGCTCGCGGGTCAAAGTCAACGGTCAAAATCGTGGTCAACGGTCAAAACTCGTTAAACTGATCAACTCAATCATTCTTGTAAACTCAGTCTGACTCAGTCAGCAATGGTCCGACACGTGGACCAATCTGATTCCGACACGTTTGCAGGACTCGCCATATCAGCATCGACACATCACGTCTGTACCAACTGACCTAGTCAGCAAAGATCTGACACATGGACCAGACTGATTCCAACACGTCAGCAAGACTCGCCACATCAATAGATCCAGTCAACAACTAGTCAACATTCGTTGATTGAGTCAAATCGGTTGACTCGCCGAGTCAACTTGGCCGAGTCACCGAGGCAACTCGGTCGCGGCAGGAAATCGGAGACTCACCGGAATATTCGCCGGCGGTGACGGTGGCTTCCCGGCGGCGACGGAAGTGGCGGTGACGGTGGCTTACCGGTGGCAACGGCGGAGGCGGCGGCTCCGGCGAACGGCGATGGCGGCGGACGGCGGCAGCGCGTGGATTTCAGTCGCGCATCTTTCTCCGGCACGTGGGGGCACGTGCGGTGTCTTATCGAAGCACCGTTGGTGGCTATGGCTTTGTCTTAGAGAGCGCTTTCCAACGGTATATTGTGTGTTTCCAAGCTCCACACGGTTTGTGAGATCGAGCCATTTAATGGTTTCAAAGACAAAAATAACAATCTGGACATGGTTTTCTCGATGTACCTTCGGCGGATTCCAGTGAGTGAGATATGGGAGGATGATTTTCAGCCTCTATTGGTGTGAAACTCGTTGATTCTCTCAGATCTCTCAAAATTTCTGCAGAGTTTCGACGTTTAAGTTTTTTGATGTAGAAAAACAACACAAGAGACTCCTTTAAATAGAAAGCTTACCTAGAGTTTGAGGAGATGAAAATGGGCCTTGTTGGACCTTTGCTTTAATTCTAGAATTTGGATCCGGTCTGTTACAATTCTCCTTCACTAACGAGGAATTCGCCCCTGAATTCTGATCATGACAGGCTTGTCTGTCACAACCAAAAATTTCAGGATTATCAGTTCTCATTTGAGCCTCAGTCTCCTATTGTTTCAGAATTCGCCCCTGAATTCTGAAATTGTTTCTCTCCCCATTCCAGAACCTCTACTGGTTGATAAGGCGCATACATGTTCCTACTGATATCACTTGGTGGCGGCGGCAAAATGAGCTCCGGCTCTCTGACAACCTTCCTCAAAACTGACACATGAAACACATCGTGGAGATCTGCCAACTCTGGTGACAACTGCAGGCGATAAGCCACTGCACCAATTCTCTCCACAATAGGATACGGACCCATATACCTCGGCTTAAGCTTTTTCAACTTTCTTGTCTCATACCTTCCCTGGAATGTTCTCATCTTCAAGTACACTAAATCCCTTACTTCAAATTCTAGATTCTTTCTACGCTTACCTGCATAACTCTTCTGGCAATCATGGGCTTCCTTCAGGTGATTTCTGAGCACCTCCACCTGCTTTATTGTCTCCTGAATGATTGCTGGTTCTAAAACTCGTTGCTCCCCCACTTCTGTCCAGCAAAGAGGTGTGCGACATGACCTACCATAAAGAGCCTCATATGGTGCCATCTCGATGCTCGAATGATAACTATTGTTGTACGCAAATTCTGCTAGTGGTAGATACTTGCCCCAATTACCTTTCTAGTCTAGTATGCAAGCCCTCAACATATCCTCCAAAGTGTGAATAGTCCACTCCGAATGACCATCTATCTGCGGGTGATAAGTTGTACTCATATGGACTTTAGTCCCCAACGCCTTTTGAAAAGCCTACCAAAATATCGAGGTGAACTTCACATCGCGGTTAGAACAATACTGACAGGAACTCTGTGAAACCTCACAATCACATCCATGAACTTCTGCACTAACTTATCTACCCCATATGTCTTCTTAATTGCCAAAAATGAGCAGATTTGGTGAGTTTGTCTACGATCACCCAAATGGCATTCTTCCCGCCACTAGCCTTTGGTAGTCCGGTAAAGAATTCCATGGTCACCATATCCCACTTCTACTCCGGCATAGGTAAATTCTGCACTTACCCACTAAGCACTTGATGTTTTGCCTTAACCAACTGGCATATCTGACACTGAGAAATACAAGTAGACACATCCTTCTTCATACCACCCCAATGATATTACCGCTTCAGATCTTGGTACATCTTTGTACTCCCGGGGTGGATAAAAAACCGTGAGTGGTGAGCCTGCTGTAAGATCTCTTGCCGCAAAAGCTCATCCTCAGGCACACACAATCTGTTCTTAAATAAATACGTCCCATTATCTGCTATGTGATTCCTGACACTTCCTTGTCAATCATCCTGCTCAGCGATTCATCTTTCTCTTGGGTTTCTCATATTCTCACAAGAAAATCAGCTCGACTCAGTGCATCTAACCCAACCATGTTCTCATCCATAGAAATTGCATACAGAGTAAGAGTAGACAATGCCCCAACCAACTCTTGAACCTCCTTGGTGCCAGAAACATCACTCCGACGTCTACTCAAAGCATCAGCCACCTGGTTGGCCTTGCCTGAATGGTAGGTAATCTCCAAATCATAGTCTACCAATGACTCTAGCCATCTGCGTTGCCTCAAGTTCAGGTCTCTCTGAGTGAAGATGTACTTCAAACTCTTATGGTCTGTGAAGATCTGAACTTTCCCTCCATACAGGTACACCCTCCAAATTTGTAATGCAAAGACCACTGCAACTAACTCTAGATCATGGATGGGATAGTTGACCTCATAAGGTCTCATCTGGCGTGATGCATAAGCAATGACCTTCTCCTCCTGCATCAATACACATCCTAAACCAAATCCACACGCATCAGTGTAGACCGCATATGGTATTCCAGGCCTGGGAAGTACTAACATTGGAGCCTCTATCAAACGTTTCTTCAGCTCAGCGAAACTCTTAGAACATGTCTCAGTCCACTCAAACTTTGCATCCTTTCAGGTCATTGGCTTAGCGATGCTAGCGAACCCCTTGACAAATTTCCTGTAATAGCCTGCTAACTCTAAAAAATTGCGAACCTCTGTGGGACTCTTAGGTATCGGCCATCCAGTGATAGCTGTAATCTTCTCTGGATCTACAGCAACTCCTGCCTCAGAAACCACATGCTCTAAGAACCCAATATGTCTATGCCAAAAGCTACACTTGCTCAGCTTGGCAAACAACTTTTTCTCCCTTAACTTCTCTAACACAATCTTTAGATGCCCAACATGCTCCTCTCTACTCCATGAGTAAACCAAGATATCATCAATGAAGACAATCACACACTCATCTAAGTGCTCACGAAACACATCATTCATCAGCTTCATGAAAGCTCCTGGTGCATTTGTTAACCCAAATGGCATCACCACGAACTCATAATGTCCATAATGTGTCCGAAATGTTGTTATATGCACATTCTCCTCAGCGATTGCTATCTGATGATAACCTGATGCCAAATTGATCTTAAAAAACCATGAAGCGCCTTGCAACTGATCCAACAACTCATTTATCTGTGGAAATGGGTACTTGTTCTTGATGGTTACCTTGTTCAAGCCTCTGTAGTCGATACAAAGCCTGAAACTACCATCCTTCTTCTTCACGAACAAAACTGGTACCCCCCCATGGTGAGCTATTGGGACGAATAAAATCCTTTTCCAAAAAATCCTCCAGCTGCTTCTTCAGTTCCGTCATATCTGCTGGTGTTAAGCGGTGCGGTGCTCTCGAGACTAGTGTTGTTCTTGGTTCCAACTCAATAGTAAGGGCATCTCCTCTAACCGGCGGCAGACCCTTTAATGGCTCAAATACATCCTGAAATTGAGCAACAAGTGGTATTTGGCTCAACTCATCTTCTTCTTCACTATTAGCTATGGTTATCGTGGCTAAGAATACCTCAGACCCCCTCTCTATTAGATCCTCTCCATACAGCATGGAGAAAATTGGAATACCCATATTCGCCTGAAAACCTTGAAAGGTCACTCTCCCTTCTGCTCTGGGAGTCAACACTCTTGCCTTGTGACAGTCCAACAATGCATGATGCTGAGAAACCTAATCCATTCCTAAGATCACATCATAGCGGCCTATGCCCATCTCTGCCAAATTGCTGAAGAACTCCACACTTCCAAAGACTATTAGAACATCAACATGAATGCCCATAGCTCCCATCTTCTCTTTGCCAACTGTCTCAACCGTTTTAGGCTTTAGAACGAACACAACCTCAAAAGACGAGCACTTTGCCATCTGAGGGCTCACAAAACTATTTGTAGCCTCAAAATCAAACAAAGTGAAAGCTGCGGCACCCCCAACCAAGACCGAGCCTACACAAGGCTAAAATAAGCATGCTCCACACAAAAAACACAATCAGGCTTAAAGAAAAAAGCGTAAAGCAAGAAATCGTACCAGCTATCAGCTTAGCTCCATCGTAGTCTCCTACACCAAACACTCGCGGCTGCACGGCCTGACGCTTGGCTGGTGGTGGGGATAGCATATGACCTCTCTTCGGACACTCTCTGGAATAGTGACCCGGCTGTCCACAGTTGTAGCAAACCTTAGGTGCAACTTCTGGTGTTGTCGGTACTGCTACTGGTGTTGTTGGCACTGTTGCCTGCCTCGCTACCAGCGTACCCCCGAATCGAGATGGGCAATACCACACAAATAACACTGAGAACACCCTCCAGTATGATGACAGCGGCAACATGGAAACTTGGGCAACCCTGACTGCTCCTAATGGTTCTTCTGTATCTCTGGGACCTTCCCTGACTTCGCCCGAGACTCCTTGTTGAACTCCTGCTCCTCTGCCAACCTGGATATCCTGAGATGTGGTCGTCTCAACTAGATCCACCAAAGAGTACCTCCTCGTCAGCATGCAATGGGTTCGAATGTCAACCCGTAAAGCCTCAAAAACTTCTTCATCAGCTCATCCTCTGTCGAATGTCTGCCTGCAAACCTGCGAAGGCGAGTGAACTCCAACTCGTACTTTCTGATAGTTATACCTTTCTTCTAGAAGAGTTCCAAGAAATCAACTTCCTTCTTATCCATAGCCTCCCTCGGAAAGCACTTCTTGGAGAACTCCCTCTCGAAGTCTTCATACAGCAACACAAAACGACCATTAACTCCCTCTACCACTCCGTCCCACCAAACCTGAGCATTTCCCTTCAAGTATTGAATGACCAAACCAAGGCGGAACTCTTCCGGGCTCCTCATATTGTCTAAGTTGTGCTCAAGTTCCCTCCTCCAGTTATCAGCCACAAGCGCCTCAACAGAACCATGGAAAACCTCCTACTCCATGTCTCTGAGCTGCCTCATCAGGTCCATGTAAGTGGGTCCATAGCGGTGCGTAATAGGAGGTAATGGCGGAATTCCTTGATAATACACATGTGGAGCATCAGGATGCACTCCAGCACCGCAGTGAGCTTCCTCCGCAAACTGGCCCCCAAACTGGTCTCCATAACTCTCACGGTACCTATTAAGCTCCTCCAACTCTGCGGCATAAACCTTGGCATGGCCTGCCCCTAGAGAAACTACTTGCGGATCAACCCGGGGAACAACTGGTGGAGCAACCAGCGGGGCAACTGGAGGAGTAACCAATGGAGCAACCTGCGGAGCCTGCTGTGCAAACCGACAAGCAAACTCTTAAGCATCTGCCTGCACTGCCTCCCTAGAAACACGCTGAACTGCCTCTTCAGCAGCCTGCCTAGCTGCCTCTTGTGCAACCTGCATGACAGCGCCCACATCCAATTGCTGAGCAACGGGCTAAACAACGTACCCATCAACTCTGTGAACACTCTCAGCCTCGCGCTCAACTGCAACGGTTCTGTCTACGACCCTGTTGGCCTGGGGACGGGTTACATTAGCTCTGGTCGTTGGTGCCATCTGAAAGAAAGGAACAAATAAATTAAACTCTACTTGAGAATAGAAAAAAATAAACTTGCGAAAATAGAACAAACGGAACAGTCTGGTGCCTTTAACTTTAAGAAAAATTTTCCTAAGTCCCAAAGTTTTAGAACCGTTAAAAATCGTTGAAAACCAAATTCCATTGCTACTCTATCTCCTAACCGCCTCCTGGGTCAGAATCGAAATGGCAAATCGGCTCTGATACCAAACTGTAACACCCGACTCATACTCTCTCGAGTACGGCGTGCTACAACCCTAACTTACAACACAAGTAACTCCAATAATCAAAAATCCAACTCTTATTGACCTTAAACCACATCCATTAACCACAAACTCAGTAACCAAAGTAAACAAAAGATTAAACAGAATGCTAAATAATTCCAACGTCTAAAATAAATAAAAATAAAAGAAAAGCCCTTGATTTCAAAGCGACACAAGAACCGTCCAGCTCATCTGATTACTCGTCAGTCTCACCTGAAACAAAAAAGGAAAATGGAGGGGTGAGTGATAGGGAATCACTCAATGAGGGGGTGGATTGTTGCACATGCAAGTCCGCAAAACTTACTCAACAAACAACACCGCCATACTAGTCCTAGAAACATGCAACAAACACGACACCTAAAGCACCCAAACATGGCAAACAACATGGCCCTATGCGAATTCAGTGATCGGCCACCCTCCAAAGAGGCTTAGTCATATGGTCGTCAGTGAACATAGACACCGCCCAGTGGACGCTTTATCGATCTGTCAGGGCTACGACAGCGATCGAATTACTGTCGTACCTTATGCAAACACGACCCCCAGATGCAGAAGTCCGTATCTACACCCCCAATGTAGAAGTTTGTATCTACACCCCCGATGCAGAAGTCTGTATATGCACCCTCGGGCAAGTCTCGCCTAATCGTAATTATACACATCACTATCAACCAACAAGTAAAAAACAACCACGGTGAAATCATCTAACAACCTAATCCGGTTTATTCAGACTCAAAAATAATTAAGACACCAATTAGACTCAATCATACAAACAAACATGTCACGGTGCTAATCTAACGATTATTGTTTGCTAAACCAAGAGTTTACAGGGGGTTTACACAGTAGCTTCTCTCCTTAGTAAATTAGAAGAAAAGTGCGACTATAGGACCTGAGATGCTCAAACGGTTTCCGAATATGAAATCAAAACGAAATTCTAGTATTAATAGCCCTAGAACGGATGGAAACGGACTTAGAACGGAAAAGCGGATCCCACGGATCAAAGCGGACCGAATCGATTAATTAGTTAAAGTCAACTGTCAAAGTCAACGCTCGCGGGTCAAGGTCAACGGTCAAAATAGTGGTCAATGGTCAAAACCCATCAAACTGGTCAACTCAATCATTCTGATCAACTCAATCATTCTAGTTAACTCAGTCCGTCCCAGTCAACAACCCGACACGTGGACCCATCTAATTCCGACACATCAGCATCGACACATCACCTCTGTACCAACTGACCCAATCAGCAACAGTCTAACACGTGAACCAATATGATTCCGACACGTCAGCAAGACTCACCACGTCAACAGATTAAGTCAACTCGGTTGACTCGCCGAGTCAACTCGATCGAGTCACCGAGTCAACTCGGTCGCGATGGCAGATCGGAGACTCACCGAAATATTCGCTGGCGGCGACGGTGGCTTCCCGGCGGCGACGGCGGACGCAGCGGCTCTGGTGAACGGTGGTGGCGGCGAATGGCGGTAACTGCGACTCTATCGAACAACGGTGGCGGCGACTCTATCGAACGACGGTGACGACGAACGTCGGCGGCGAGTGAATTTCACTCGCGGATCTTTCTCCGGCGCGTGGAGGTGCATGCTACTATCTTGGTTAATGCTCCTCTTTTCGACATGCATCAAATTCACTCAATTAAGTATCAAGACGTGGTTCATTGATGTGATTTATGTGGCTCTAATACTGAAACAAAAGATTTTCCATTGAATCATTGATGTGGGTTTTGTGCGTAAAAAAAGAGCTAAAACTGCGAAAAGAGTTTAAATCTCACAATCAATTGTTAGGTCGAAAAGAAGAATATAACTTGTGGAACAAAGTGGGACGGATCCCGCTCTAGCTAAATTGATGGAAGGTTGACGAATTCAAACTCTGAATTATTACTTTGATTGATAAGGATTTACAACAGAATATAAGCTTGTAATAAAAATGAGATTTCTTTATCTATATGAAGGCTGTTTCTCGGAGAGATCTTAAAGAAAAAAGGAATTCTAAGTTGTTGTATTCTTCTAGGGTTGCTCGAAAAAAGAGAAGAAGATCCCCCTCCTGAAGCCTCCCTCACGGATCCAGATTTAAAAAGAGTTTAAATCTCACAATCAATTGTTAGGTCGAAAAGAAGAATATAACTTGTGGAACAAAGTGGAACGGATCCCGTTCTAGCTAAATTGATGGAAGGTTGACGAATTCAAACTCTGGATTATTACTTTGATTGATAAGGATTTACAACAGAATGTCAGCTTGTAATAAAAATGATATTTCTTTATCTATATGAAGGCTGTTTCACAGAGAGATCTTAAAGAAAAAAGGAATTCTAAGTTGTTGTATTCTTCTAGGGT